>SJYC01144936.1:0-18673 GCA_006408675.1 Madoqua kirkii | reverse complement strand
GGGGGTGGGGTGGGGGAGGGTTGGGGAAGAAGAGAATCTCGATCTGTTTTTCTGCAGAGTTGTTTCTTCAGGGCCAAAGCAAGAGAGGCAGGATAAAGAACTCTCTCAAGACCAGTGAGAAAGCTGATGAGTGGGGCTGGAGTGTCCTCAGAGGTTGAAGGGTCCAGTGAGGTCAGAGGGAGGTAAGGAGTGGAGTGTTTGCTGGGAAGGCTCACTAGCCAGTGGAGCCAGGGGTCACCAAGGCCAGAAGGAAAATATAGACTGATGGGTTAGGGATCCCTGACCATGCAATCAGCAGACCTGGAAAGTGACCAGTGTGATGGGGCAGGAGGCTCAAGCCAGGCACCAGAGGGAAGGTCCTTTAGTGAACATAGAAGATGACCAGTGTATCACTCTGTGGCCACCAGACCAAATGAGAACACTCAGAACCTTACTGCTCAGAGTGTGTCCGATTTAGAGACCAGAGGCACCCAGCACCTCTTGGGAGCCTGGTAGGCATGCAGAATCTCAGGTTCCACTCCAGGCCTGTAGAATCAGGCTCTCAGAGTAAGTGCAGAATTCTAACAAGCTCACGGTGTGATTCATGTGCACGGTAAAGTTTGAGAACTACTGATTTAAAGGATCAGATATTCTGACATATGTTTTCAAGAACTTAGATGAACATAAGAATATATATATATTTATGGAAGCCAATATGAGTTACAGTGCAAGAAGGAATCATAGATTATCTAGTCCCTGCAGTTCCAGTGGCAGATAGGAAATAAACTACTCAAATGTGTCAGGTGTACAAAGCATATTTGAATTAAAGGGGGGAAAAAAGTGGGTTATTTTATTTCCTGAATAGATGCACAGAGCTGGCTCTGTGTCAGCAGTGAAACACAGGACACGAAGGTGCAAATTGGCCGAAGGCTAAAGGACACCAGCAGTGAGAGCCAGAAGCAAAGACAGCGTAGGTGGTCAGCCTATTCCCAGCAAAGGCAGCAGCTCCTGAAGGAAGGAGCGAGTGTGGCTCCTGTATATGACTCATGGGTGAGCAGCCCTAACGCCACTCCAGTCCCCATGCTCACTTAGCTCAAGCTTGTTTCTTAACCATAGCAACTTTTTTTTTGAAAAAAGTTAAGATGGATTATACAATCTAATTATACAATAATATATATGCATATAATAATTATGCAATATATATAATAAGCTATGTTGAAGTATTATGTTGAATGCACTCTAAGTGAATTTGTAAGATCTGATGGAACAAACCAAAGGTTGAAGATTAAACCTTCAAGTTTAAAAGAAAAGTGTGTCCAGTGAACTTCAGTCTTTGCTCAGATGTCAGCTTCTCAATGAGTCCTGCTCTAATCTGCCCGAACACCACTTCAACCACAAAGTTGACACCCAGCCAACATCCTACCTTGGTGTATTTTTTTCCACAGTACATGCCCACTAACACACAACATATTTTCTTATGTTTCTTTGCTATCTGACTACTGGAATGACTCTTCAGGATGGGGGGTTTTGTTTATCATTCACTGAAGAGTTCCTAGCACCTAGAAGCATCCCTAGACTCCATGAATATTTGCTAGATAAATGAATTACTTAGTGAGCAGAGTACTTCATATCACAGCAAGCAAATAGACAAAACAGATGTTTTAGTGGGATTCTCTGTTTAATGGATGCTATTAAACTAGTCATACAGAAGATAACTTCAGGAGTATTTCTTAGCTGTTTTCCCACTGCGGGAGAGGTATGAGAATTTTCCGATGTGAAATTTTGTTTTTGCTATTTTTGTAGAGGGCCCAATTGCAATGTTAGCTCTTAGTTGTAACCTATTTTTTTACTCTTTTCATGAGCTGAAATCAAAGTTATAGCTGAATGGTAGTAATTAAGCTAAGAATTTCGCTAGCCATTTTTTCTCTATTCCTAGCTGTAAGCTCTCCCACTGAGGCACATAGGAAAGTCAAAGGTTGAAGCATTTTCTTTGGGCTAACCCAGCCAAATGCAGCTCTTTACAGGGCAGTGGAAAAACATAAACATTCATTTTCACTGGTTTGCACAAAGCACTTACTAAATCTTTGAAGTGCTCCATAGTGGGTTGAATCTTTTGAAGAATAGATTGGACCATCTTTAGAAAGAAACTCATAAATTCAGGCTGGCATGATGATAAGGGAAAATGGAAAATATCAGAAGCCTGCCTGCCTGCTGGCCTACAGCAAATGGGCACAGCCCAGTCAATCCCAGGCTGGAGATGGGATTCCCATGACAGCAATAATGAATCAGTCATCAGAGCACCAATATGCAACATGGGAGCAAGCCTACTGCCCACTTCCCTATTCCCAGCCCCCAGGAATAGGGGAAAAATAGCTGTGCGGGGGTGGGGGGTGGATTTTCATTCCTATTCAGTGAACCAAGACAATGAAGTCCTCAGGAGAAAAAGAAAACTCTCTGGACCATAATTTCGCATATTAACTGAGAAGGCCTGGACATTCAAATCTGGTGGCTGTGTTGACAGACCACACTGAGCACTATGACCAAGTAGGAAGACAAACCTGAAGACATGTAAGCCTGCTGGTCACGATGGACCAACTGCAAATTAACTGGAATCCACAGACTTGAGATTTGAGAGAAATTAGTGCCTGAGAAACATCAATCTGTGAACAAAGGATCATTTTATAAAGACTTAAAATACAACCTAGAATATAGCCTCTGTAATAGTATCAGACTAATGATAGCCACTGCTTTCAGATGCTGTGAGCCTAAGCTGCTTGGCAAAAGAAAATCTACTCCTTTGAACTCTATTGTCCATGAGTTGGAAAAATTGTAGATTTAAGAGCAAAACTAAAATACTTAGTGCTATTGTCTTTCTCTGTGACAGAAAAAAAAAATCCTTGCTAATGGACACTAATTAGAGTGTTTCTAATGGGAAGTAAGAAAACGTACCCTGTTGTACCTTTCATTGCAATCCCCAGATCAGGGATTTATGACAGTATGCACATTTCCCAAATATGTACCTCCAAACTTGCTGGTATAGTTGTCATTAAACAGCAGAGAACGGCAGGTGGTAGCCAGAACTGGGGATATCCTTTGTGTACGGATGTGCTCCTAAAAAATATAAAAAAGAAACAGAGCGAAAATCTGGAGGAGATGTTTTTTTTTTGCATTTCAGTATGCAGGATCTTCAGTCTGCATTGCAGCATATGAACTCTTGTTTGCAGCATGTGAGATCTAGTTCACTGACCAGGGATCAAATCCAGGCCCCCTGCACTGGGAGCTCAGAGTCTCAGCCACTGAATCACCACAGAAGTCCCTGGAGAAGATTTGACTGAGTTTTTAAAGTAGATAAACTGTTCAACTGAGAAATATTATTTTGGGAGGCTCCAAAATCACTGCAGATGGTGACTGCAGCCATTAAATTAAAATGTGCCTCCTCCTTGGAAGGAAAGTTATGACCAGCCTAGACAGCATATTAAAAAGCAGAGACATTACTTTTCCAACAAAGGTCCATCTAGTCAAGGCTATGGTTTTTCCAGTAGTCATGTATGGATGTGAGAGTTGGACTGTGAAGAAAGTTTAGCATCGAAGAATTGATGCTTTTGAAATGTGGTGTTGGAGAAGACTCTTGAGAGTCCCTTGGACTGCAAGGAGATCCAACCCATCCATCCTAAAGGAAATCAGTCCTGAATATTCATTGGAAAGACTGATGTTGAAGCTGAAACTCCAATACTTTAGCCTCCTGATGTGAAGAACTGATTCATTTGAAAAGACCCTGATGCTGGGAAAGATTGTAGGTGAGAGGAGAAGGGGACAACAGAGGATGAGATGGTTGGATGGCATCACCGACTCGATGGAAGTGAGTTTGAGTAACCTCCGGGAGCTGGCGATGGACAGGGAAACCTGGCGTGCTTCAGTCTATAGGGTTATAAAGAGTTGGACTTGACTGAGCAACTGAAATGAGCTGAACTGAAATGAACTGTCCGGGGAAAGTCAGCTACAAATTCTGCTTTGTTTTGTTTTGTTTTCTCCTTACCTCCAGCTTTTCAAAGCAAAATAAAAATTAAAAGATGAAAAGCATTTTGAACTTTTATCTGAATTTAATAATACACAGCAGTCAGTTTCCCCTGACACTTTTCAAGAGCTCACTATGTGCCCTGAGCAAAGTTAAATTCTTTCCACATGCTGTTTATTTCACATCTCCCAACAGTTCCATAAATAGGAATAGGTCCTATTCCTAGGACCTAGGGACCTAGGGAAATTTTATTTCCCCATTTTGCAGGTGAAGCAACTAAGGTTTGCAGAGGTGCAAAGGCCTTGCCCATGGCCACACAAATAAAGAACTGGAGGTAGGATTTCATCCCTAGTTTGTTCCATTTTAGAGCCCGTGTACAGTACCAGTAGCATCAGACATTTGGAGTTAAGGGTGATAATGAGCCAGTTAGCAAGTGTCCCCCAAACTTTATGGCCATGAAAAGCAAGTTCAAACATCTGTTTCTCTAAGAGGAGTTAGCAACCTGGAAGCGTTAGAAGAGCATCCTTTCAGCTTCTCATTTTTCATTTTTCAAGTACATACTCAGTGGGTTCGGTTCAGTTCAGTTCAGTTCAGTCGCTCAGTCGTGTCCAACTCTTTGAGACCCCATGAATCACAGCACGCCAGGCCTCCCTGTCCATCACCAACTCCTGGAGTTCACTCAGACCCACGTCCATCGAGTTGGTGATGCCATCCAGCCATCTCATCCTCTGTCATCCCCTTCTCCTCCTGCCCCCAATCCCTCCCAGCATCAGGGTCTTTTCCAGTGAGTCAACTCTTCTCATGAGGTGGCCAAAGTATTGGAGTTTCAGCTTCAGCATCAGTCCTTACAGTGAACACCCAGGACTGATCTCCTTTAGGATAGAGGGTAGAGAGTGTAAAATCTTCCACCAAATTACTACATACATATACATACATACATAGGAAGGAAAAAGAAAGTTGAAAACATAAATGTTCTTTTCTTCTCACTGCTTCTCTAGATTTTGATTGGCGCCGTCATCGCCATGGGCTCAGCTGACAGAGATGGCCGCCTACACCCAGGAGATGAGCTCGTCTATGTGGATGGAATTCCAGTGGCTGGAAAGACCCACCGCTATGTCATTGACCTTATGCACCATGCAGCCCGGAATGGGCAGGTCAACCTCACTGTGAGAAGAAAGGTGCTATGTGGAGGTAGGTAGCTCAAACCAGCAGCAGGAGTTGGGGGTTAGGTGATGTAATGCTTTGTGAGTCGTGATAAGGACACTGGAAACAACATTTTAAATCAGTTTCCATATTATGAGGGAAAAGACAAACCTAGATATTCCACATGTAACAATGAAGTTGAAAGGGCAGATTGTCACCTCTAAGCATCTTTGAGGCTGTCATTTTCCATGGAGTCATTAAAAACTTCCTAGCAAAGCCTGGGGCTGATTTAAGATGTGTATTCTCTTTGCTTTTTAGTAGGTACTAGTTATAAGAAGAACGTTATAGTAGTGAAAAATATAGATTTTGAAAATGTTCTTCATTGCATTTACAAGCCAAAAACCTGTGTTTTGATACCCAATAAGGCAACTAGGATGGAAAACTAGCTTCCTTTATAGAGCCTGATAAAAGGTAACAATAAAATGATTACCCTGATTTAGAAAAATACAGCTGTATGTCACTCTGAGAAAACATAGTTCATATAACTCCAAAGTTATGAAACAGAGAAATTAAAAGTAATTATTCCCTTTGCAACCATTTTCTCAGCTTCATAAAAGAATCCACAAAGAAATACTTTTAAATTCAGCCCTCTTAGTCATATTATGACGATTCAGTTTCTCTCTCTTTATCGTGTCTCAACTCCCCCCAAAAAGATTTATATTTGTAAGAATTATGTTCATTACAAGCATTATACTTTTTTATCATCTGAGCACTCAGTAACATTGGAAATATAGTTCCAAATCACAAGTGTTTTTCCCTGTGAACTATAGGGGAGATAGCGCCAAAGATGTCCTGTTGTCACCTGCCCATGAGTCTGCTGGCCTCTTTGCTTAGCTACCTACGGCTCCTCGTACAGAATGATCAATGCTAGAATCGGGAGGGACCTTAGAAAGAGCAACGTGAAATCCCTCATGTAACAGATGAGAAATCAAGGCCCAGGGGTTCAGTAGATCACCCTGTGGTCTGCAGTGAGTTCAGTGATCATGCAGAGACCCATCTCTCCAGCCAGGGCTTCTTTCTTTATGCCATTTCCAGTTCCCTTCCACACTCTACAACCAACCGCATGTCCAGTGAATTCAAAGACATTAGACCAACCTTTAGCAAATGTCACTCCCTAACATAAGGACTCTGCTACATGTGCTATTATCATCACACGTTTGAATTTTTAAAAAGGCCACCAGCTAATTACAGACTGTAAACCACTCAAGAAGATAAGGTTTGCTAGTCAAATTAAAAATCCTTTTTGAGTCTTCTAGAAACTAGATTTAGAACAAAAGCCATCACTTGAAAGGCTAAGTCAGAAGTACTGTTAGCCCTTACCCATAGAGACTGCTGTAGCTCTTGTATCATAAGGAGGCTTTGCTGAGAGGTGCCATTTGTCTCAGAAATTCATGGCAGACCACTTGACCTAGTGAAGTAAAGCACCTTGAATTATGGCTTATCCTTGGGCGAGGTGCCAGAAGGGAAGACAGTGTTTGCTTGGTTAACATTTAACTGTCTCTCACCCTCCAGAATGATTTTTAATAGAACGTTTGCTGTGTTATATGTTCTGTAACCCAAAGATAAATTAGGAAGATACTTGATTTACAAGGAAATATACTGCAAAGTGCAAAAACCAGTGCACCAACATAATTTCATGCTCTTCTTGCCACCAGCTGATCATTGCAAATTAAATTTTGTTCTAATCAACCCAAGCTATTGGAGTATATGCCAAACACTGCAAAAATGTATTCTTGCAATTTGTGGATTGTGTGACTTCCATGAAGATGCTCTTTGATGCAGTTCTTACCAACTTTACTCATTAGGTGTTCAAGTGCACTTCAAGTGCATTTAATTTTTGAAAATGTTCTACTGCAGACTGCTCATTCACACCAGAAGAGTTTCCAAGTTAGTTCAACCCACTCTTCCTTGAAAGCTTTATGAGTATTAAAAACGATTAAGTTCAGCAAAGGATACTTTGATAGTAAAGTCAGTGCCTCGAAATAGGATGGGACAGATTTTAAAAATAGGCACAGGAAGACAGCCTTTCTTCATAGCTGCCATTTCTTCAACAGTGAGAAGAAATAGCTGCAAATGGATATGGGAATGGAGATGTCATTTCTAGGGTTCTTATTATCATGGTTAAAATTATTATGCTTTCCTAAGCCAAGGCAGTGGAGGTACAAGCCTGGTTTATGATGAGATGGTTCAAAGTGGAGGCAAAGATGAACAAGAAGACAGGTAGTGTCACCCACTTCTTGCGTAAAGGAGCACTGTAATGGAAAAAGAGCTGCAAGAAGGAAGGTCATAGAGGTTATAACCTTCAGCCTTATGCTTGCTTCGACTTGTTCAAACGTCCTGCTTCACCTCAGAAGACCCTAGGCAGTGGTTTCCTAGCTGATGCTCAAGAGGAAAAAAAAAAAACAACATTGATTATGAGAAATATAGACCAGTTAGTTACACTGGGCAAAAGTGAAAATAACAGAGAATCCTGCTTCGAATGTTAACATATACATTATGTATGTTACATACATAGCACACTAAAGATAGAAAGGCAAAATTTTCAATTAGACAATAGCAAACTAGACACTCGAAAGTGAGAAACTGTGGAGTAAAGGATGAAAACATCCAATGATGTATCCAATTTTATCAGATAATTGTAGCACAGATCTTGCACCTTAAATTAGTTTTGAGATTTGTCTTATCCATGCCACTAGCTCCAGAGTTTAGCTGTTTTTTCCCTAAGGATAGTAGAAGAGTGGCTTTAATTGTTACACTGAACGTATAAATATTTATATGTCTCAGCTTTGAGATGTTCGACATAGTGACACATTACTTTGAATACATACTATTCATCTGAGGGAAGGGTGTCTCTGAGGAGTTTCATAAAGTGTAAATCTAGAGCTGATGTACAAGAAAGTTTTATGACTCAATCAGAACTTATCAGAGTCCATCTTAAATCTATCAGCATCTTCTCGCTAACACCTAAGGGAAAGTATGGGCTTCCTTTGTGGCTCAGCTGGTAAAGAATCCGCCTGCGATGTGGGAGACCTGGGTTCAGTCCCTGGGTTGGGAGGATCACCTAGAGAAGGGAAAGGCTCCCCACTCCAGAATCCTGACCTAGAGAATTCCATGGCCTATCATGGCCTGTTTAGGCCATGAGGTCGCAAAGAGCTGGACACGACTGAGCGACTTTCTCTTTCTAGGGAAAGTATGATTCTTGGCCCGATGCTGAGAAAGGGAAAAGTCTTCTTTACAACTGGGTGAAAAGTTTAGTCAGTTATTGGGGTGAATTTCCGGCTCCTGACTGCTATACTTTTTGTCAGTTCTAAATTCAGTCTCTTATTCTTGGTCTATAAGCATTTAAGTAAATTGTCCGTCCTATTGAGCATAAAGCAGGAGTACATAAGATCCAATGCCTGAGGGTGGGCCAGCCCCTGACACGGGAAGGGCACCACAGGGGTGCACTATGCCCGCGGACACTAGTGCACTCTAAGCTCTACCACGCACAGACCCCATTGCCTCAGCCACTTTAAGACTCACACATCTGCAGTGCTCTTATACTTCCGGGGCACAGTCCTGAGAAGAGACCCAGCACACCCTGAAAGCAGGCAGGGGCTGAGAGTTCTGATACCCAGCGGGTGATCTTGAAGGGAAACAAAGACTCTGGTTGAACAAGTCCCTTTAGCCCTGCATGCTCCTCACTCCACGGGTAAATGAGTAAATCAGGAATATACAGGAGACCCTGGGGAGTAGTTGAGACTGTGGGGCCTGGCACATTTCATACTCAGTCAGGGGGCAGCAATTGCCCAACTCTAATTGATTATTGGAAGCTTCCCAGGTGGTGCTAGTGGTAAAAACCCACTTGCCAATGCAGGAGACATAAAGAGACGTGGGTTCAGTCCCTAGGTCTGAAAGATCCCCTGGAGAAGGGCATGGCAACCCACTCCAGTATTCTTGCCTGGAGAACCCCATGGACAGAGGAGCCAAATATTTCAAGAGAAACTAGAAATCCAGCTTTCTATAAAATCTCCCTATTTAAAAATGTTGCCAATTAATTTTGATAATCACTTAATCAACTCTAGGCCAGCACTGTGCAGGAATCATTAATAGGTCCGCAGCCCAGGAGCAGCTCCTGCCAGCACTTGACTGCTCTTGTCAACTACCTCAACCTGGAGGACACTATCAATGACACCTGCCTTCCCAAACAGACTCTCTCTCCCATTAAGCACAGTGATGATTTCCAGTATGACTGGTGAGGACAAACAGAAACTAAACCTCAAAATTAATTATTTGATTTGAGTCGAATTAAGTGACTGAATTTTGTATACTCATTTGGCTATAAGCCAAAAGGATGAGTCATAGATACTGGAAATTAGTATTTTTTTTTAATGCACATGGTGTTCAGTCACCTTCTGACATTTTACTAAACTATTCTAAAACAATATTATTCATGCTCCATACCAGGAACTGTTGTTGAAAAGAAGACAGGCTCATTTGGGTCTAGAGACAGCCAGGTAGAAAAATCGTGTAGAATCAGTTCTATTCCTCAAAGCCAGTCGTTGGACGTCGTCTTAACTCCCTGGTTTTAAATGTGCTCGTGGCATTAAAGATAAAGAACATTGTTGGAGAGGATGAAAGAGACATCCAGAAGCAATAGAAATGTATTCTGTTAATGTATTGGACTCTCACTCAACCAGGGACCACTTGCGTTGACTTAGACAATGATTGTCTTTCTTTCTCCCTTTAGAACCAGTGGCAGAGCCACTGTGAGTCATTTACTGCAAAGACAGATAATTTTTCTTTGTTGCTGCTGTACCAGTGACTACAGCTCTCAGCCCCCTAGACTATGAGAGCCAGAAAATGAAATCCTTCTTGTCACTGCCTATGACATTTAGCTACTGATTTGGTCCAGTAACTCGGGGAGCTTTTCAATTTAATGTTGCAGCATAATAATTGTTTGTTTTTCTTCTTCCTGACTATCTCTAATCACTTTATTCCCAACTTCTGCAAGGACTGATAAAGGACATGTGTGCTTCACCAAGACAATAACAGCTTGTGTTTGGATGATGTTTTCTGGTGGAGAGGGTTCATTTTACAAGCAGTTTGAAATTCTGGTAGAAAAGAGGAAAAAGCTTTGACACTGACATTTTTTATTGTTTTTCTTTTATCACTTCAATACATTTCTTACAGATGAATGGCATCTATTTACTTTATTTTATTAAAACCTGATTGAGTAAATATCACAGAAAATTCAAATTTATCAAGTGATAATAAGCAGCAGCCTGGATCTTCTTCATTTTGTACTTACACATGAGAAATGAATACATTTTGTAAGGATCATTTGTAAAACTAAGTATTTTAGTAAATGCAGTTCCCTTTTCTGTAGGTATCAATGTAACAAAACATCTCTTATAGTCAGTGCTCTTGCTCCCTGATTTTTGAACTGACTTTGATTTTTGAAATGAAATGATTTTTCATTTCAGAATGTAATTGCAGCTTAAGTAAGAAGCCTTCATTGGAACTTTGGCTAATTATTTTTAACTTGCCATATGAGACAACTTCCAGTATGCTAAATAGGAAACCATATCTAAAGACCCAAAAAGGAATAATTAATTATCATTATTTTCAATCTTAATGTCCCTCTATTCCATAAATATCTTTGGAGTACAGATGGACAGGAAGGCCTGGCGTGCTGCAGTCCATGGGGTCACAAAGAGTCAGACACGACCGAGTGACTAAACTGAATCAAATTGTAAGATGGAGATGAAATGGTCTTTTTTCTAGTTACAGCATTCTACATGCTTGTTTAAGTTTTGTTTTTTTTTTCATCAGAATACCAGAACCTAAGTATTATTGTAAAATAACAAAATTCTTTCTTGGATGATAGATCAACTTTCAATTTAAAACCTAGCTTCTCTTGGCTGCCAACTTTCTGTCATTTCGCCCTGAAAATATACTTACTTTCTCATGGAAGTATTGGCTTGGTTTATCTGCTTGATATAAACTGTATTTTGTAATAGCACAGAATGTAAATGAACAAGGCTTCTAACACCTCCCTTAGAGATTCAAAGTTCGTCATTCCTTAGCCTGATATCATTGTTAGATTTGATCCTAGAGTGAGCAAGGTAAGTGTTTCCCACCTATACAAAGTGAATTACCACTTCAAGGTTAACAGGGTCTCACAATACTAAATAAACCATGGCTGTTTAGTAAAATTGCAATAGGTCTCTTACATGGACATCCCCTGTTAGCCCCAGCTACAATCAGCATTTCTCAAAGTGTTACCTTGAAACCTCATCTAAATTCCTGGGCTCAGTTGTTCATTTATCTACTGAAAAAACTTCTTGATGGACTTTGAAGATGCATATTTCATACTAGTTCTTAAAGCTGTATGTGTAGTACAGTGTAGGATTCTGTCTACCTGTTTGATGGCCTTTTATGATCTGTCTTAAGATCAGTTATTATCATGAAACTAAGAAGCCCTGTATTTCAAACTAGGTGTTGTCTAAGGGAGTTGTATTTTTACTGAGGAGAATTTATAAACAAGTAACAGCACAGGGGGGACTTGAGGAGGGGTTTTACTTGCATTTGCTGAGAAGGGTGGAAGGGGACAAGACCTAGGGGCCTCCTTAACCAGGTTCATAGCCTTTTAAATACTCATCACAGCCAGAGACTGGGAGACGAGAAGCCAGCCAGCCAGTCTCGTAACAATGCAGGTGCCTGGAACAGTGCCCAGTGCCCAGGAGACGCTCGTTCATTCAGACTCTGGCTGAATAACTGGGCACCTGTGTATGATGTGTGTTCCAGGGGAGCCCTGCCCAGAGAATGGGAGGAGTCCAGGCTCCGTGTCGACCCACCACAGTTCTCCTCGCAGTGACTACGCAACCTACACCAACACCTACAGCAACAGTAACCATGCCGTCCCCACCAGCAACGCCTCTCCCCCCGAAGGCTTCGCCTCCCACAGCCTGCAGACCAGCGACGTGGTCATTCACCGAAAAGAGAATGAGGGTTTTGGCTTTGTCATCATCAGCTCCCTGAACAGGCCAGACTCTGGATCTACTATAAGTAAGTGACTGCTCTCCCTGCTTTTGAATAAGAAGTCATTGTCTGATGGTGGGGATCCCAGACAAGCAGACCAGAGAACTGTTGTGTTCATAAATAAATGTGCAGCCTGAAAGACACAGGCTACGGTCACAACTAAGGCATCTTTAACACTTGACCAGTCAAACTGCTGACTTTGGCTTAGAAAGAATGCAAGACTACCACTGATGTCCCCCCAGACCCAGAACCCCCTGAAAGCTCTTCATTCATTTTATACTGGGAAGAAAATAAAGCAGAGTGATATAGGAGTCTTGATGTGAGGAAAGGGCACTCCTGTTCCATAGAATGAGACCAAGACATAGAACTTGGCAGGAGCTAGGCCATGCAGGCCTCACACACCCTTAGGAAGGAGTGTAGATTATAGATTAAATCCTTGGGAGATATTGGAAGGTTTTAAATGGTAGACAGATATCTAACTTAATATTTTTAAAAGATGAATCCAGCTACTTGTTAAAAATGAAATCAGAGGAAAGAGAGCTGGAGTGGAAGTGTGAGACACAGTGAGGAGGCCTTTAAAAGAGTCCTGTGGATCATGCTGACATTCTGTAATGGATAAAATATCAAATCACTGTGCTGTGTACCTGGAACTAATGTATTATTGTAGGTCAACTATATTTTAGTAAAAAAAATAAATAAATACATTTTACGATAAGTAAATAACTTAACAAGACAGCCCTGGAGGTCCAGAGGTTCTAGTGCCTTCCCTTAGGGTAGAAGTTGTGGAATGGGGGAAGTGGATGATTTCACCTTCAGAGATTCCTCCAAATCTCTGGTTCCAAGAGTCTGTACAACAGGTGACAGCCAGAGGTTATATTTCTCTTCTGATCAAGCATCTTTGCAGATTCTCAGCTTCTGCAGTGGTTTTCCTTTCCGCCACACTATTTCAAAAGTTACTTGTCAGCCAGCAAGCAATAGGACGGAAGTGATAGGAAAACTTGTTCAATGTTTATGTTGAAGTGATTTAGCCCAAAATGGTATGAATAGAAACACCATAATAGAGAGCAATAAGAGGGAAAAAAAACAATAATTGAGTCATGTTGTGGTCCTAAATTTTGTATGAATTGTGGTTGTTCCCAGCACATGGCAAGGGGTGCAGATGTCAAACAATGCCCAAGAAATCAAATTGTTGAGCATGAATATGAACTTTTTATGATAAAGTTAATGTTAGCAAAATACTACCAGGACTAAATGCCAGAAAATTTCCCTGTTTAGCTTTAGCTTTGACAAATTCAAGAGTGGAAACTATAGAAGCATTAAACCTTGTTGAATATGTATGGAAGCTAAATTGCTACATCTGAAAGTACAATTTCACTTATCTTTTTCTTCATGATAAGCCAAAGAAATAAGTCCAGTCTTTAAGTGTAGAGTAAAAGCAGGATTCTGTCAGTGTGGTGGATTCACCAAGACTAAAAGGACACAAGACTAAAGATTTTCATGAATTGTATAAATAGTTTTCCAATGATTTACACTTGGGAAAAACATTCACAGAGAGCTTTTGTAGCTATTCCAGTCTTTCAAATTGTTTGTCGGGACAGGATACCTAAAGGACTGCAATAAAACAAAGTATACTGCCACAATGAGAGTGTTAAGTATGTATGTAAGGTCTCATTTTTATCTGAAGTGTAACAGCATAATGTATAGGAAGACGTGTGTACGTACACACATGCACTTATTACGTAAAGAAGCCACAGATGATTTTTCTCTTGCAGAGAAGATCCATGCATGGACAGATTTGGAGAATACCAGGTACCAGTGCTTACAATTAAATGTGAATTTTTCTTTGTGCCAAGTGACGTTAGACCTCAAAAGAGTAATTCTACCCCTTTTTGAAATGGTATTATTTTATATCACCCTGGAGAGTGGAAATAGATTCCAGCGTTCATACTAGATACTTCTTAGCTTCTTCTTTTTCACATATTTATTTCTTTTCAATTTAAGAAAATTGAAACACACACTGTCCCTATGTTCCATGGGAAGAGTAGCTATTACACCTAGAGCACGTAGTGTTTACAGCCTATAATTTGCAACATGCAGTTAAAAGGTTCCTAGACCTAATACTATTTCATACTTAGCTTTCATAATAATTTTCAACTCCAATTTTGGAGAGCAAGGCTAAGCACCTCCTTCTTGTGCCACATAGCCACTGTCAGAAGATCAAGGTTTCCTGGGCTCTGGGAGACTAGGAGAATCTGATGCTCTCAGGAGTCACAGTCATTCCCGGGGCTGTGTCATGTTTCTCTTAGTTTCTTATCTGAGCGCAAGATCTTGAAGACATTTGAAGCTTATTTTTAAGGCTACTGAAATGCTTTCTTAACGGACAGGTGCTGTTATTTATGCCTTTGATAGGTGTACCATCACATTTAGGCGAGGAAGTGGTGTGGCTATAATCATACTGCCTGCATCTGAAACCTGGCTTGTCACTTACTAGCTGTGTGACCTTGAAGAAATTTCACAACGTTTTTGGACTTTATAGTTTCCTTGAATGAAAAGAGAAAGTAATTCTAATACCTGTGTCATCAGGTTGCTATGAGGGTTGAGTGAATTAGTACATATAATGTGCTTAGAAAAACTCTGGCTCAGAGTAAGCACTAAGTATGCCCTTGTTTCTGCCTTGACCACCTTGCCTGCTAGGAATCATCACTGCAATCAGCTCACTCTTCTTGGAGTGCAGAGTTCACGCTGCCTGTCAGTTCAGTCTGCCATTTGTCAGTGCCCCCCACTCTCCCAAAGCAGCTAAATCTGAGCCACAGATGCCTATCTCTCCCATGCTGACCTTCTGGGTGCAGAGTCTTCCCGATCCCCTGGGCCAGCAGTCGGGGCAGTAAGAGCAGCAGGGTCGACGGCCACAGCAGACCTTGCTGAGGCTTCAGGCAGGAGTCTCCCCAGACTTCACTCACCAGTGGACTAGAAGAGACGTGGCAGACATCAGAATCAATCAGGCTCAAGGCTGTACCTTTTAGAATATCCTGCAAACCTAACTGTATCAAAGAAGAGTAGAGATATGGAGACCTTGTGTAAGCTTCCCTGCCCTCCAGACAAAGAAAGCATTGCCGTCCCCAGCTTCTTCAGCCCAGGTGACAACTTTGTCAGGGAGGCCAGATGTTTAACCAGTTGGGAACTTTGAAAACCGGCAAGCTTCCTGAACATTTTTGTCCCAGTATCCCAAATACTGTTTTTGTTTTTCAGACCTTAAAATTGAACTCAAGGGAAAACAAAGTGGTTTGCAAACCAGAACCTAGGGTAACAGTGAACTGTAACAGGCATTTGCACTTAAAAGTGTTTGAAAGGATTAAAAAAAATTTTTATATAGAAAGCTGTTCATGGCCATGTTATGATAAACATTGAAAGTTGGAAGTAATGTTAGGAGTTTCTCCAGAACTGGAAACATTGGTATATTTGGAAAGTTCAAGGCATTTGCTGCCCATGACTGACTCTCCTGTCATGCTTGCTGAGGTTTTGTACCCAGGATAAAGAAGGCTCAGGTTGGCGTCTGACTCAGAGTGGATCAGATGCCTGCTCTATAAAAATGCCCCAGTGGCCACGTGCAGTGGGGTTGACAGGTCAGTCTTTGGGCCTCCCTAGTGAAAGGTCTGAGTCTGACATCCTGGTTTTATTACAGAGCTATAACCCGTCACCACAGACGCTTCCTGCTCTGACCTCAAAACCTATTTTCCCACCAGCAGTTCCCAAGAAGGGCTTTGACACAACTGAGGAAATAAAGTGGTGTTTAGTGTCCTGCTCTTATAAAACCTGTGAGGAAGGTTATGTTGAAATGTATGAAGTCAGCGTGCCTGGGCAACTTGGACATCAGTGGTGGAGGCCAGCAGCCTGTTGAGGGAATTTATAAACCTAGATGCAAACAAACTGAAGGTCAAGCATGCTCAGGACAGCAACCGCAACCCAACCCAGGCAGCAGCAGCAGAGGAGCAAGCGCTTCAGCCTTTCTTTCCCTGATTCACATTGCCCCAGTGTCATCGACTGGCTTCCGTGTCTTTACTGGAAATGCCTCACTGGTCAGCACAGTGCTGGCTCTTCCTCTTTCAGCTCTGGGCGAGAGTCGCAAATCTTTTTTCCCGCACGTGAACTTTCTCTGGCACAGGTGGGAAGTACAGACTAGGTCATTGCTGACTTTCCCGAATGCCCACTGCAATCTGATATTCTAGGGGAAAGTTAGTTTTACCTTTGGTAGAATGCCCTGATGACTCGCAAAGTTCTTAATGATATCCATAGGCCCTGGGTTGAGAAGTTATTCTAGAGATTCAGAAGCTTATCCAGTGGTTCTTTTGTGACATTTTAAGTGTCATTTACCAAAAAGGATGAAATAAAACTGAACAATCGGTAAAGAAATTTTTTTTTCCACCTAAACTCATCCCACCAACCATGCAGTCATTGAATAGTTATTTGAGTTTAGGAGAGGTACAAATTAAAACCTAAAACCAAGACATCTATAGTTTTGCCCTAACACACAGAGATTCAAAATAAATGAAAAGTGCATTGGACAACAAGTCCAAGCCTCTCTCCAGCTCATCCACTGACTATTGTGTCCCTTGAATGAGTCACTTGGTTTTCCTGTGCCCATTCCTTGTGTACGTGATCAGAAAAAATGGTCTTAATAGCCTCTTTCAGCTCTAAATTATATTATGCCATGAATCTTCATGGAAATAAGGTATTTGGTTAGGTTTGTCTGTGTGTGAAAGCCTTGGATAAGTTTGAGGCCTGGCTTATAGTTTTCATTGCCTTAAGTTATCACTTTAAACTTCTGTTATTTTCATTTTTGTTATATTTTTAGAGAGCTCCTCACACTTTCATTTCTTTTGTTCATCTTATCCTTTGTCAGGAAATGATCTGAAACATACCTTAAACATTAAGCTCTTAAACATACGTAACTAGCTCCCCTTTTAAGGCAAGGTTTCCCTCCTTCTTTCACTTATAAAATTATAGCATTTATATATTGCACTGAGGTAAATGAATGAGGCTGATGGAGGCAAAAGACAGCCAAGCCATGGGGCTCTGCCCCTCACCTCAGCCGGCCATCCTCAGGAAGCAGCGGCTCTCGGCCCACCTGGAACCTTCAGTGGAACACTCACTTTAATGTCCCATAGTCACAAAGGTCTGCCCTAAAGTGAGGCTTTGAGGGGCTTCCCAGATGGCATTGTGGTAAAGAATCTTCCTGCCAATACAGGAGACTAAGAGACGCCATTTCAATCCCTGGGTCAGAAAGATCCCCTGGAAGAGGCCAGGCAACCCACTCCAGTAGTCTTGCCTGGAGAATCCCATGAACAGAGGAGTCTGGCGGGCTACAGTCCATAAGGTCGCGGAGAGTCAGACACAACTAAAGTAACTTGGCGCAGACACACAAACATCAGCAATCGTAAGCAGCCCATCTTACGTTGTATTGTTTTGGGTTATAGCAGTGGATTTTCTTCCAAACTCTATACTGAGGTTTGTTCAGTGATCATCTTAAAAATAGAGGCAATTGGTGCTATTTGTACTACTGCTGGGACCCTGGCTTTTTCTAAATCAACAATACCCCAGAAGTCGTTGCCGGAAGGTTTCTGAAGTTATACCCATGCAGTGGAATTAGAAAGTGAATCCTGTTTGTTTCTCTGTCATTGGTTTGCAAAAGCAAGTTCCCTTTCAGAGTTTTCAGTTCAGTTCAGTTCAGTTGCTCAGTCATGTCCAACTCTTTGTGACCCCATGAATCGCAGTACGCCAGGCCTCCCTGTCCATCACCAACTCCCAGAGTTCACTCAAACTCACATCCATCGAGTCGATGATGCCATCCAGCCATCTCATCCTCTTTCATCCCCGTCTCCTCCTGCCCCCAATCCCTCCCAGCATCAGGGTCTTTTCCAATGAGTCAACTCTTCGCATGAGGTGGCCAAAGTATTGGAGTTTCAGCTTTAGCATCATTCCTTCCAAAGAAATCCCAGGGTTGATCTCCTTTAGAATGGACTGGTTGGGTCTCCTTGCAGTCCAAGGGACTCTCAAGAGTCTTCTCCAACACCACAGTTCAAAAGCATCAATTCTTCAGTGTTCAGTTTTCTTCACAGTCCAACTCTCCCATCCATATATGACCACAGGAAAAACCATAGCCCTGACTAGATGAACCTTAGTCTGCAAAGTAATGTCTCTGCTTTTGAATATGCTATCTAGGTTGGTCATCACTTTCCTTCCAAGGAGGAAGCATCTTTTAATTTCATGGCTGCAATCACCATCTGCAGTGATTTTGGAGCCCAAAAAAATAAAGTCTGACACTGTTTCCACTGTTTCCCCATCTATTTCCCGTGAAGTGATGAGACCAGATGCCATGATCTTCATTTTCTGAATGTTGAGCTTGAAGCCAACTTTTTCCTTCTCCTTTTTCACTTTCATCAAGAGGCTTTTGAT
>SJYC01144935.1:0-55709 GCA_006408675.1 Madoqua kirkii | reverse complement strand
TAAAGTCTGACACTGTTTCCACTGTTTCCCCATCTATTTCCCATGAAGTGATGAGACCAGATGCCATGATCTTCATTTTCTGAATGTTGAGCTTGAAGCCAACTTTTTCCTTCTCCTTTTTCACTTTCATCAAGAGGCTTTTGATTTCCTCTTCACTTTCTGCCATAAGGGTGATATCATCTGCATATCTGAGGTTACTGATATTTCTCCTGGCAGTCTTGATTCCAGCTTGTGCTTCTTCCAGCCCAGCGTTTCTCATGATAAACTAAAATATTCCCTTAATCCTTGAATGAATCTCTACTTTGAATTCCTTTAATGACACTGTGCCTTTTGCTTTGAGTTTTATGCTGAAAGTAGTTCACTCAGGAGGTATGATGGTGTCACCCACACCGTTAATGTGGTGCTTTTGTAACAAAAGAAATATGGTGGAGCAGAGAACTATATATAAAACACTAGTTTTCCCTCAAATATCTGCTTCTAAATATAACTCATGAAATCATATGATAAGCGAATGTCTTCATAATCTTCTAGAAAATCTACATGTTAATACATAAAAAATATAATAAGGTGTTCAGTCTGCATTGATATACATATGTTTTAAGGCAAACCAACCTTTTCACATTTATATGTGTGACTTGATTTCTGCTTTAGGAAGTAGCCAGGGGCTCGGGTCTGAGTGGAGTGCAGTTTAATGAAGTAAAGTTCATCCAGAAAGGTGGCACTTTCTGTGTATAATCCAATCTTCCCATAATGAGCCCTTGATCATAATACCCCTGATTTAAAAAAAAAAAATAGTATCTGCAGAGTAAACCTCAAACACACCTCTCTTACATGCAGGACCCTAAGCAATGTAAACGCAGCCACTTTTTACCAGTAGCTCCTGACAGTTCTGCTCCGTCAAAGCTGGCTTAGTTACGCCTGAAACACAACTTTTGCTTTCCTCCCCCATGTTCCATGTTTTGGCTGCTGCCACTTGAAATACCTTCTTTTATCCACTAATAAATGTTATCAAGCTTTTCCCCCAGGTACTGTACGAAGAATCTTCCACTATGTTTAATTTTCACAGCAACCCTATGAGGTAGAGAAGTGAAAGTTGCTCAGTCATGTCAAAGAGTCAGTCAACTCTTTGCAACCCCATGGACTATACAGTCCATGGAATTCTCCAGGCCAGAATCCTGGAGTGGGTAGCCTTTCCCTTCTCCAGGGGATCTTCCCAACCCAAGGATTGAACCCAGGTCTCTTGCCTTACAGGCAGATTCTTTACCAGCTGAGCTACAAGGGAAGCCCATGAGGTAGAGACTTCTGCCCAAACAATAAGCATATCTTACAAGCAGCTCAAAAATGTCTTCTTAATTTCTGAATGAGAGTCTGCCTGAAGCCTCACCCTTCTTTCTTAAGTGTTTTTGCAGTTCTTATATGAAATTCTTCTTCATTTTGTCTTTTGTTGGTTTTTTTTTTGTCTTCTAACCTCTTGATTGTTGAGTGCTCTGTGATTTCCTTTATCTAATCATGTCTTATTACTCTCACTGTCGTTTTACTTTTCATATGTTTTGCTAACCCTAAATGGAAGTTCCTTAAGGGCAAGAAATTATGACATTTCTTTAAATCCCTCACAGTTCCTGGTAGTATGCTCTTCAAGGATTTGTCACATAATTTATGTTGGTGAGATAGGGTTGGATTGGACTCTCATATGCTGATCTAGCCCTGCCCTCATCAAAGTGTGAATATTCTCTGCTCCAACTCTCCATGTACCTAAACCTAGCTATTCTGTCCCTTAAGGGCAGCATGACACATCTCTGAGAATGAGCATAGAACTCAGGAAAGGAAATGCTTGCAAGCTGGTCCTTGTGCAGCCTGAGAAATTATACCATAAGAGCATGGGACTATAGCAAGTTCCCAGATTCTATACAGATTCCCCATCAGTTGTGCTTAGCCTAGGTAAATGATTCCACAGCCACTAAGGGCCTAGTGAAGTCTTAGGTGAGAGAGCCTTCTAAGAAATCAGGCCCTGGTGAACCAGGAAAGTGCCCCAGGAAGACCTAATCATGAGTATCTGCGTCGCCAAACCCCTGTGCTCTGAAGGGCCAGGCTGCGGGCTTCAGTGTGCTCCCTGATCCCCCTCATTGTGGCACTGACTGTTCCTGGAATGGCCATCCCTCTGTATGAACACCATCTCAGTGGTAATGATACCATCCTAAGCACGAAGGTTTGGATGGCAGCCCAAAATCCTTAGAAAAAAGTATGACTTCAAATTATTTATTCACTTCACAGTCCTCGTTACAAAGTAACCCCTATCTGTTCCAAGTGAACAACCTCTGAATCATATCAGTTCTTCATAGGATCATACCCAACTAAAACCAGATGACTAGAACCTCTTAATTAAATTCAACTTTTTTTCAGCCCTGCACATGACTAGTTTGTTCCCAAATTAAAACTCGGCTGCCTAGGTCTTAACAGTAAACAGACTGGCAAACGACAAAAACGAGAAAAGATTTTGCCTCAAACTCTTAAGTCCTCTGATATTCAAACATCCACACATGTATTGACTAAAATGCAAAAACAAATGTAAGCATTTTATTTTCTTAGCACTAACAAATTTAAAGATCATTAAACTGTAAAATAATGATAATAAACCCAGAGAGACACAGCATCATTCTTATTTATTTTCAAGAAGGGGAACAATGCAGCCTATCCAAAAAAACAAAAATCTGTGAGTGCTCACGTTGCATTTTTTTTTTAATTCTTGACCATTTTTCTTATTTGAATGGAGCTCATAAATCATATTTTTCCCCACTAGGAATTATTTTTCAGGAGAGTTTTATCATTATGTTCAAAGACTCTCTAGGCAGCAGCAGAAGGTGGATGTCTTCTTAGCTATTGTTTCCTCTGGGCTTATGTCCTGCAGGTCCTTGTTATTCACTGGATGGTACAGGGGGATCACAGCTGTGAAAAGAGCCCAGACTAGGTGTACAGGAGCTGCCTCTACCAGCAGAAGATGCCCATGAGGTTCAAATAAATTCTGAGCCTACAGTTTACTTTTGCAAAAGGCATATTTTCTTTATAATCCATTCAGGGCCTCATGTTGGATTAAATTCTCTGTGATTTTGTTTTTCTTCTTTTTTCCCAACAATCAACCACATAAAAAAAGCTGATTCCACAAAGACAACTATTTTAAAAGCACGTTGTTAAGTGAACACAGTACTGTTATTTAATCCCCATTTTCTAGCTATGTTGAAAGAGTGTCATTGGGGAATATTTTCCCACTCGGGCTGGGATAAATAGCATTTCTCTTGTGCCCCTGCTTCACCAAAGATTCAGAGAGTGCCTGTACCCAAATCCGCACTGCCATACCAAGTCCTGATAAGAGTTCTCTTTGTTTATTCACTTGACCACCAATAATTTTGACATTTATGCTGAATTTTTTCCCAAACAAACCATTGGCAGTCCTTGGTCAGAATTATTCCTAAAGATTAATCAGTCAGCCTCCTCTGGATTGATGATCACTAGGCATTCCAAATGTGTACACTGTGCCAAAGAAAATTAACTAAATAGTGGGGCCTGCTACTGGCATATTCATTTCCCAGTCTGATCTCTTCCAGATCCTCTTTCTCTAAGCCAGGCAACAGTTTGCTCCACAAACATGCCCAGATGTTGGGCACCCGATGAACCCATCTGTTTTCTCAAGGCTGAGGTGCCCAAAACCTTCTGTTCGGAGACTGTTCACAATATAGATATGTTTTTATGGACTCATCATAGAGGAGGGTCTCCCAGTAAACAAGAGCACATAGGTTAAAGGGTGTTCTGACAGAGAACAGTTGAAACAACACGAGGCAGAAGAATATTTCCACTTAGAAGTCTTTATTCAAATGTGTTTTAGACTTGCTAGATGAACAGCAAGATGAAACATAGTTTAAATTCCTGTATTTAAATTTAAATACAGTGAAACCTTTGTTGTATTGTTTGCCAAGTGTCTTAGCCTGTGCAGACTTCTATAATAGAATGCCACACACTGGTAGCTTGTAAACACCAGTTTATAGAAATGTATTCCTCACAGTTCTGGAGGCTGGGAAGTCCACAATCCTGGCACTGACAGATTCAGAGACTGGTGAGAGCTGGCTTCCTAGGCAGTGTCTTCTCACTGCCCCTCACATGGTGAAAGGGATAAGGGAGCTCTGGGTGGCTCCCGTCTTAAGGCCACTAATCCCATTCAAGAGGGCTCCAATCTCATGACCTAATCACCTCCCAGGGCCCCATCTCCAAATAATTGTCACTTTAGGGATTAGGTTTCAACATATGAATTTGGAGAGGACACAAACCTCCAGTTCTAGTATAAAGTTAGTCGCTGACAGTGATGCTTCCTGGGGCTTAGTGGTTAAGAGAAGGCTAACAGGTATACTTTCAGCTCCAAACAGTGTATATACTCACAAGCTATAAAGCAGGCCTCCTGGGACCTAAGTTCATATCCCAGCTGAGGTGATACACAACTGCATCTTCCATACTTGAGAGACTAATGCAAGCTATTACCCGAACATGTTTTCCAAATAAAATGCCTTGAATACATCAGGACCTCCCTGCTGTCACTGCCAGGGCCAAGAAGAGGCTCTGGATTAGCACTCTGCAGTAGAACTCTGTGCAGTAATGCCAGTGTTCCGTCCTGCACTAAACAACACTGTAACTACTAGCCATGCTCACGTGGTTATGGCGCACTGGAAATGAGGCTACTGTGGCTGAGGAATTAGATTTTTAATTGTCTTTCAATTCATGGAAATGGCCATTTGTGGCGAGTAGCTACCATGTTGGGCTGCACAGCTCAGCATTGCAGTGGCCTTTATATGTCCACCCTGCCTCCAGCCTTCTTCCCACCCTCCTACCCTTAGTCCAGCCTTCATACCTCCGCTCTGGTGCTGCTTCTAAAACAAGTCTGATGATATCATGTCTCTCCCACATCATTAGTGACTTCTCATTTGGTCTTCAAATAAATTCCAAATCCTTGGCCACAACCACTAAGGCCTGCCATGATCTATCCCCTCTCACCTTCTTGCTGAGGCTCAACTGTTTATGCTGGTGGAAACCCTGTACCCACACTGCAGACTCACAGACCTGCGCCTTTGCGAGTCCCATCACCTGGGACTGTGATGCTCTCCCCACCCTTGCCCACCTGGAAGAGTCCTGTTCACCTTTCAAATGCACACTAGGCAGCATTTCCTCCTCCTCTACTGTCCTCTTCCCACCTCCTTTCTCCTGCTCTTTCGACAGTGCTTCTTTTAACTACTCTGTTTATTTCCACCCAAAACCCTTTCTTTATCACTCCCTGATTTTTTTACTTTTCTCTCATTTTTAAGGTTTATTATAGATAGTAAATTGTACCCTTTTTAGTCTATAGTCTGTAAATTTTGACAAATTCTGTGTGTGTTTTTGTAACTGCAACCACTTCTTTAACCAAGGAAGCCAAGCCCTCCACCCACTCCTAGCCCAGGCAGCCACGGATTTGTTTTCTGTTCTGTAATTTTGCCTTTTCCGTGTAAATGGAGTTACTCAGTATGTAGCCACGTAGCAGAATGCATTTTAGATACATTCAGATTGTTTCATGTGTCAATATCAGATCCTTTTAAATTGCTGAATAGTATTCCTTTGTGTGAATGTACCACAGCATGCTTATCCATTCCCAGTTGAAAGATATTCTGATTGTTTCTTGTTTTGGATGATTATGAATAAAGCAACTACATACCTTTTCATACAGGTTTTGTGTGGAAATGGGTTTTTGTTTTACTTGGGTAAATATCCAGGGGTAGAAGTGCTGGTTCATGTGCTACCACTTTCCAGCATGAATGTTCTATTTTGTACTTCCCTGGATGAGGGCTCCAGATGAACCACGTCCTTGCCAGGACTTGCTGCTTCCAGGCTTCATTGCTTTTTTTTTCTAGCTTTTCCAATAGGTGTATAGTGCTTTCAAGCTACATTTCTTCTCTAAAACTAAAGATATTGAGGATCTTTTCACGCACACTTTTGCCATCCTCATACCTTCTTTTTCACTTTCGGTCTCTTCCCTGTAGACTATAATTGGTCTTTCACTTTGAACAAGGGAACACATTTTGAGGTTCTTCAGCCTTTGTTTTTTCACTTCTCAATCATTTCTCATGGTAGAGTAATAAAAATCATCCTATGATGATGATGATGATGATCTCAAGTGAAGTTATTATGATGTATGTCTGCTTAGTAAAAATGAAAATACGTATAATTGCTGTACTTTAAAGTACAAGGGATTAGGTAAAATACATATAAGCTGAAATTCAAATGAAGTTAAAATGTATACTAGTTGGATAAGAAAGATAAGGATAAGAAAGAAAAATTATATGCAGTAATGGTCTCACATTTCAAATAAGGAAACTGACATGATTTATTTGGCCATTCTGAGATCACACTGAAAGTTGTTTTCAAATTAATATATGATCAAGATCTTTTAGCTCTTGAACCCTTTGCTTGAGGGTCTGTTCATGTTTTATCCAGTCATGCGAAATTGCATTATTTCAAGTTAAAACATGATATACCTTGGCAGTGAAACTTTGGCTTTGGTGAGAAACTAAGCAGCCAATAAATATTCATGTAATCTTCTGGATAACATATTGAAAAGGACAGCTGGCTCAGGAGGGATCATTTGCCTGGGCTAGTATCTGTTTCCGTTTACATTAAGAAAATATTGCAAGAAGTTATTATCTACCTGAGGGCTTAGGGGAATACAATGAAAAGCTGATACTGCACCTGATTGCTTTTGACATTTACCTATTGTAACAGGGAAACTGTGTGAAGATAGCCAAGTGACTGTACAAAACACAATTTCAGAAGCTATAAAAGGAAAACGGAGATGGCAGAGATAGAATACACTGCCTCTGTAAAGATGAGAAACATGACTTGTCAGCAACACCTGCTTGTAACTATCAACCGTTTCTATTGGGCCTGCTGAGAAATTACTGAAAGCCAGGTACACTGATGGGTGTGATTCTCAAAGGCAGTCGAGACCTACAGAGGAAAGAAAGTGTGGTTTCATTGAACATTTTTAACACAATACCTGGGGTCGATGAAATGTAATTTTATGACATGTTCTGAACTCTTGAAAAGAAATCAGTTATCTTTTATATTTTATCTGTCAGGGCTACAAGAAACAGCAGGACTTTTAAAGTTTGGGTCCATAAAATATTGATATTCTTTTCCCAAATAGATTCTAAATCTTTAACTGGTGCACCAACATATTGAATGCAAAAAATAAAATTTACAGAAAATATTTGCAATTTCTAATTAATGATGTCATTAATATTTATCTTTTCCCATTTCTTAACACCAATAAAATGGTGGTAAATAAAGAAGGGATGGCTATGGATGGGGAAGGTACTTTAAAGACAAAAATATGCCAACTCATTTTGTAAGACAAAGGAAACCAAAAAGAGAAATGAATAGCACTGATCTGCCCATTTTCTTTTAGAAACTCAGACCAGCTCAGAACTTTGAAAACTTTGGGAAGAATGGAAAACAACAACCATGGCCACCAGACATGAAATTTGTATTTTGAAAACAGAAAAACAAGCAAATTAATGAAAGAATAAAAGAAAAAAATAGAACAATAGCAAACTTCAAAGATCACTCACTTACATACATAGAGAATACTACCATCATAAAATAAGTATGTTGCTGCTGCTGCTAAGTCACTTCAGTCGTGTCCCACTCTGTGCAACCCCAAAGACAGCCCACCAGGCTCCGCCGTCCCTGGCATTCTCCAGGCAAGAACACTGGAGTGGGTTGCCATTTCCTTCTCCAATGCAGGAAAGTGAAAAGTGACAGTGAAGTCACTCAGTCATGTCTGACTTTAGCGACCCCATGGACTGTATAGAATGCTATTAAAAAAAAAATGATATGATTAAAGAAAGAATTCTTAGGAATTGGAAATATCTTGACTAAAGTTAAAAATTCAGCAGAAGGATTGAAAGTTAGAGTAAAGGAAATCTCACAGGCAGTAGGACAAAAAGAAACAGTATGAAAGAGATGATAAAATTAGCAGATCAATCCAGGAAGTCAATATCTAACTATTAAGAGTTGCACAAAGAGAGAGCAGAGAAACAGAATAGAAGTTATCAAAGATATATTATGATAAAAGTTCCCTAAAGCCACACTGAAAGAAATGTCTCCATACTGAAATGAACCAAAATGCATCACTGCAAAACTTTAGAACACAAGATGTACAAGGACAATCATAAACATTTCTGAAAGGAAACAGAAAAATAAGTAGGTTATATACAAGGGGAAAAAAATTCCTAAGGAGTTCAGACATCTTAGTAGCAAAGACAGTAGAGCAATGCCAGCAAATTTCTAAGGAAAAGGGAATTTTTCAGCCTCCAATTTCATCCAACCTAGAATTCAAAGCCAGAATTCTATTTCAAATAAGAAAGTAAAACTGAAGAAGTTTTTAAACATTAAATACTAAACCATTACTTTCTCCCATGTATAGTTTCTATAGGAAGATTCTATAGGATGTGCTTTAGCAAAAGGAAAGAGTGCATCAAAAAAAGACTCAGGATTTACTGACTGTGTATTCCACCTTGGAGAACAAAAGGAATTCACCTGGGGTTTGGGTTTTTTTTGTTTTTTGTTTTTTTGACAAAATAAATTCAAACTTTGATTTTTTTAGTTTTTATTGAAATATAAAATGTGTTAGTTTCTGCTATATAGCAAGATGAATCAGTTATACATATACATATGTCCCCTCTTTTTTAGACTCCCTTCCCATTTAGGTCACCACAGAGAACTGAGTGGAGTTACCTGGCTATACAGTAGGTTCTCATCAGTCATCTCTTTCATACAGAGTAGTGTATATGTATCAGTCCCAATCTCCTGATTCATCCCACCACCCCTCTCCACCTTGGTATCTGTAAGTTTGTTCTCTACATCTGTTGTCTCTGTTTCTGCTTTGCAAGTACGTTCATCTGTTCCATTTTTTTAGATTCCACATGTAAGCAATATTATTTCTCTTTCTGACGTACTTATCCTACATGATAGGCTCTAGGTCTATCCACATCTCTGTAAGCGACACGACTGTTTCTTTTATGGCTGAGTGATATTCATTGTATATATGTAACACATCTTGTTTATCCATTTCTCTCGATACTTTGGTTGCTTCCATATCCTAGCTATTGTAAATAGTGCTGCAGTGAACTTTGGGGTTCATGTTTCTTTATAAATTATGGTTTTCTTCAGGTATATACCCAGGAGTGAGATATCTGGGTCATATAGTAGCTCTATTTTTAGTTTTTACTCCGTAACGGGAAAATCTTGGGTCACTGATTTAACTCAGTAATGGAAATATGTATCCTTTTCAGAATTTTTGGAGGGAAATGCAAAAAATGTTGAGTAGAGTTGATATTTGACTTAGAAGGACACATTATATCAATTTCAGACCAAAAGAGGTAATAAAAAGAATGTCCCAGCTGCCTGGAAATTAGCAAGGGAAAAAAAAGGACTTCTTTGAATATACAGTAAAGTGAACTGTATTTTTACAGTAATATCTAGAATGGAAGTGTTTCCCTATCTTCTCCCTCTCCAGCTCCACATACCCACATGCATGCCCTTCTGGCCACCTGCAGATTTGAGGGGCATGACTATTCTGAAAGTTTCTTTAGCTCCTGCCACTCTCATGTCTAGATGTTTTGTCAGATGATGGGGTATATAAATAGTATGCACAGAATACAGAAACTCCTTCAAATGTGGTGTGTTAGTCACTTAGTCATGTCCAACTCTTTGCAACCCCATGGCCTGTAGCCTACCAGGCTCCTCTGCACATGAGAACTAGGTCTCCTATTGAAGGTAGATTGTTTACTGTCTGAGCCACCAGGGAAGCCCTAAAATGTCTGTAACAGTAAAAATCTATTTAAAGAAAGAGAAAGAAGGATATATGCTTAGTAGGTGCTCTGTAATGAGTGACTTATATGAAGATTTAATGAAATAAGAGAATTAAGGTAATTTTTAGGCCTCTTGAATCAACACGTAATGAATCAAAGATCTTTAAGAATATAAATAGCAGAAATTATTTGGACTATCTCTTCTAATGATATTCATGGGAATGAGAAATGCAGCCACCACTGGAGAAAAAAATTGTTTTTGCCCCTTCCTCCACCATCCTTTGTGATAATTTTTCTTTATAACATACCATATTCTCTTTTACACCTTCCATTGCAAACACTGAAATGATACCTAGTGGTATGAAGACAAAATATACTATGAATATAGTCACGTTGTTGTTATTGTTCAGCAGCCAAATCATGTCCGACTCTTCGCACATGGACCGCAGCACCACAAGCTTCCCTGTCCCGCACCAGCTCCTGGAGTTTGCCCAAGTTCATGTCTATTTAATCAGTGATGCCATCCAACCAACTCATCCTCTGTTGCCTTCTCCTGTCTTCTATCTCTCCCAGCATCAGGGTCTTTTCCAGTGAGTCACCTCTTCGCATCAGGTGGCCAAAGTATTGGAGCTTCAGCTTCAGCATCACTCCTTCTAATGAGTATTCAGGGTTGATTTCCTTTAAGATTGACTAGTTTGATCTCTTTGCTTTCCCAGGGACTCTCAAGAGTCTTCTCCAGCACCACATTTCAAAAGCATCAGTTCTTCAACGCTCTGCCTCCTTTTCTGTCCAACTCTCACATCTGTACATGACTACTGGTAAGATCATAGCCTTGACTATATGGACCTTTGTCAGCAAAGTGATATCTTTGCTTCTCAACACAGCGTCTAGGTTTGTCATAGCTTTCCTGCCAAGAAACAATTGTCTTTTAATTTCATGGCTGCAGTCACCATCTGCAGTGATCTGAGAACCCAAGAAGAGGAAATCTGTTACTGCTTCCTCTTCCACTTCTATTTGCCATGAGTAATGGGACTGGATACCATTATCTTATTTTTTTTTAATACTGAGTTTTAAGCCAGCTTTTTCACACTCCTCCTTCACCCTCATCAAGAGGCTCTTTAGTTCCTCTTCACTTTCTGCCATTAAAGTGGTATCATCCACATATCTGAGGTTGTTGATGTTTCTCTGGCAATCCTGAGTCCAGCTCATTACTCATCCAGCCTGGCATTTCTCATGATGTGTTCTGTGTATATGTTAAATAAACAGGGTGACAATAAACAGCCTTGTTGCACTCCTTTCTCAATCCTGAACAATTCAGTTGTTCCATTCAGGGTTCTAACTGTTGCTCCTCAGATAAGATGGTCTGGTATTCCCCTTCTCCATCTCTTTAAGAGTTTTCCACATTTTGTTATGACCCACACAGTCAAAGGCTTTAGTATAGTCAGTGGAACAGAGGTAAATGTTTTTCTGGAATTCCCTTGCTTTCTCTATGATTCAACGAATGTTGGCAATTTGATCTCTGGTTCCTCTGCCTTTTCTACACCCAGCTTGAACATCTGGAAGTTCTCGGTTCATGAAATGCTGAAGCCTGGCTTGGAGGATTTTGTGTATAACCTTACTAGCATGAGATGAAGATGAGTACAATTGTCCAATGTTTGGAACATTTCTTTAGTACTACAATTCTTGGGAATTAGGATGAGGATTGACCTTTTCCAGTCTTGTGGCCACTGCTGCATTTTCCAAATTTGCTGAGATATTGAGCGTAACACTTTAATAACATCATCTTTTAGGATTTTAAATAACTGCTGGAATTCCATCACCTTCACTCATATTTTATTGGCAATAGCACTTTCTAAGGCTCAGTTGGCCTTCCCTGGTGGCTCAGAAGTTAAAGCATCTGCTTGTAATGCGGGAGACCTGGGTTCAATCCTTGGGTTGGGAAGATCCCCTGGAGAAGGAAATGGCAACCAATTCCAGTACTCTTGCCTGGAAAATCCCATGGACAGAGGAGCCTGGTGGGCTATAGTCCACGGGGTAGCAAAGAGTAAGACACGGCTAAGCGACTTCACTTTCACTTTCACTCAAGGCTCAGTTGACTTCACACTCCAAAATGTCTGGCTCTGAGTGAGAGACTGCACCATCATGGTTATCAAGGTCATTAAGAAGATCTTTTTTGGACAGTTCTTCTGTGTGTTCTTTCCATCTCTTCCTGATCTCGCCAGCTTCTATTAGGTCTTTACTGTTTCTGTCCTTTATTGTGCCCATCTTTGAATGAAATATTCCTTTGATAGCTCCAGTTTTCTTGAAGAGATCTTCAAAAAGTCTAGAGATTTCTTGAAGAGATCTCTAGTCTTACCCTTCCTGTTGTTTTCCTCTATTTCATTGTTCATTGAAGAAGGCCTCTTTGCTATTGTCTGGAACTGTGGATTTCGTTTGGTATACCTTTCTCCCTTGCTTTTTGCTTTTCTTCTTTCCTCAGCTATTTGTAAAGCCTCCTCAGACAACCATTTTGCCTTCTTGCATTTCTTTTCCTTGGGGATGGTTTTGTTTGCTGCCTCCTGAACAATATTATGGACCTCTGCCCATAGTTCTTCGGGTACTCTGTTTACTAGTTCTAATCCACTGAATCTATTTGTCACCTCCATTGTATATTCATAGCAGATTTGATCAATCACATAATTTTCAGCACCCATGTTCATTTTCAGTGGAAAATAAAAACATGATGTCCTTATTTAGAAATTATTAAGAAGATGAGGATGTTAAAAGTACACCACTGAACCAAACACACGACACCTTGGGGATGGTTTTGTTTGCTGCCTCCTGAACAATATTATGGACCTCTGCCCATAGTTCTTCGGGTACTCTGTTTACTAGTTCTAATCCACTGAATCTATTTGTCACCTCCATTGTATATTCATAGCAGATTTGATCAATCACATAATTTTCAGCACCCATGTTCATTTTCAGTGGAAAATAAAAACATGATGTCCTTATTTAGAAATTATTAAGAAGATGAGGATGTTAAAAGTACACCACTGAACCAAACACAAGACCCTTTTGAGTGTAGAAATCTATGCATAGGTCACATATGCATGAAAATAGGCCTGTGCCTACAAGTTCACCAAATCTTTCCAAACAAGATGAGGTTGCTGACTCAACCTCGTGTTCTGAATGGGATGGTCAAGCAATAGCTAATCGCATTTCCTAATGCAATGAGTTTTCTTTTGATTACCAGTTCACTGTCAGGAAAATAATAGCATAAATGTAATGTGTGGTTGATGAGTGTCTACTCCTCTTCAACCATGTGGTTAACTTTTTAGGTGGTCTTTCTGCCCCTTGAAACAAGAGTTCAGCTAGCTTCCCAAAATGCCAGTGGTAGGGCCCTCTTTCCATTCTCTCATCTGACTATCTTGCTTGTTACCAACTGCAGAGTAACTAAACTGTTCAACCACAAGAGAATGACTCATGAGAGCTGGCGAGGGGAAAGTGCACGTTTGGAATCTGAAGTCCTTAAAACACCAGCTGCTCGGTTTTGGATTGCAAGTTATTTGGCTATGAAATTCAGAGAAGACGTTTTCATTTTTGGAAATCCGAATTTTACAGACTTCTAGAGGAAAACAAGTCATGCAGTCTGTTTTTTTCTTAATTTTATCACAATTAAAAAAAAATACCAAACACATGTTTTCCCCATATCTTCACCCCCTGACAACCTAGAAAATCTCTTTCGAAGGACGTTGTGTCACACTGCAGGAAGGGAGAGAATCTAGCTGAATGGGCTTGTCACCATAGAACATTCTCATTCGGGACTTTTAGGAAGGAGAGAGATGGAAAATGAGCAAGATTAGTACTAGGCTTAGGTTTCTGAAGGCGCCCCCCCAAAAAAAATCAGAATCCATCATCATATATTAGAAATACCCTGTGAAAATTACTCTTCTGTTGTTCTGTATATCTAGAGAAGCTGGACAAAGGCATCGTATTTGGGCTCTCGGGGAAGCATGGAAGCATAATAATGGTTGGAGGGACCCCATCCACAAAGCATCCTCTCTGTGCATCTCCCTTCATGGATATGATGGCACCCCCTTTACTATCATGAGGTTTTCACTAAGGGACCTGCCAATTAGCCGCGGGGCCATGTGCTCTCTCTTCCCTAGAATGGCTTCCTTTCCTTATCACTCTGTAAGTCCACACCTGGACTCAATAATCCATCCCACCTTTCTACTCTTGTATGTTACTTGTACCACAGATTTTTCCACTTGTGTTTTGTTTTAAATATTTGATATGATTATCCCTAGTCTATGCAACTGTACTGGGAGATTCTTGAGGGCAAATGCCATGCATTTATTTTATTATTGTCTTCCCCACTGTACATAGCATTTTGCCTGTTACTCAGAAGATACTGTGCAGGAATGTGTTATTGATAGAATTACTGATTTCCCTACCCTGACCCACAATTTTAAAACTAGGCAATAGATGATTTTCACAGGTGATTTTAAGAAAACCAACTGGAACCATCTAGTTAAAAAAAATTCTTTTCATGTCAGGTCATAGATTCTAAACCCAGACTAACTTCTGTTGCCTCTTTAAGCTAATGATATGTTGCTTAACCTTCATAAATTAGTGGAATTGTGAGCTAATGAGAACTGATACTGTTGATTGCCTTTGAAGTATTTATTTTTGTCACTTTCATTTCAGAAACTTCTCCCTTGTAAGTTTGACATGAATGATGCAGAATTCACTTTCCGTATCTAATGCTTTCCTCAATATACAAGTCTACTTCATGGGATCTGTTAACAAGGAAATAATTAAATGTAAACACGAGTCACAGGCTCTTCTTTTTCTGAAATGAGATACATATAAAACAACAAGGAAATATTGGGGGAAAAGGTGGGAGGAAGATCCACTTCTCCCTTCAGTAGGATGATGCAGCTAAAAATTCCATGACTAATCCATCACCAAAAGATTCCGAAAATATACACCACCAGAGCAAGAAAAGTCCTCCCACCTTCTGATGGGAACTGACCCAAGGGAGAACACAAGAGCTCATTGGTTGTCCATTGACTGAAGGTGTCTGGATAGACCATAGTAGGTCCCAGAAGAGAAACCCACAGCTAGAAGGGAGGATCGTGGCTTCCTGTAGTGGTTATGGCTAGACACTCAAAGAATCCAGACCCTTAGAGCTAACTTAGAGACCATCTGGTAAGAGCTCATTGGTTGTCCATTGACTGAAGGTGTCTGGATAGACCATAGTAGGTCCCAGAAGAGAAACCCACAGCTAGAAGGGAGGATCGTGGCTTCCTGTAGTGGTTATGGCTAGACACTCAAAGAATCCAGACCCTAGAGCTAACTTAGAGACCATCTGGTCCAACTGATTCTGTCTGAACATTCTTACTAACACAAGTTTGCAGTGTTGAGCATTGCCAAAAGCGTCACTTCATCTACAGGAAAATATGAAACGTATTGCCGTGTAAGTGCACAGTAGCGTTTTACCCAAAAACGAATAAAGAAGAAAAAGATGGGTTTCTTTCTTCCATAATTTACATGACTTGCAATTAAAGGAAAATTTCCAACTAGTAATATGTTGTCTCCCTTCCAATGTCAGTATGCCAAAGTCTTGTGACATATTGCAGCTTTTCCCAAATATCTGTGTATCTTAAGAACACTGTGTCAAGAGGCCTGATCCAAAGATTTGATTTATGTTGCTGCCTGACAGATGATGTCTGCAAGGCATGCCATCTAAATGGACTGCACTCCAGCAGTTACCTTAATCGTCAATTCTCAGAGAATTAATGACTACCATTCATCCCAATAATAGAAATCAAGGTCAAGGCCTCTTCCATGCTCTGTAATCTCATTAACTATGCACAGAAAGTACTTAGGTCACAAGCTCGGTAGACCTCATAACTGAGTGAGTGGAGCTGCATCTTGTTTCCAGAGGGAGCCTCCTCTGAGCATACCCCTTGTTGTACAATAGCAGTTGATGTCCTTACGTATGGAGGGGAAACGCTGGTAAAGGGAAGTGAGGCTGTCTGCACCTGCCAAGAGTTTCAAGTACTGGTTTTATGACAGTAAATGCCAATAGCAGACTATTTGAATAAAGTCATTCCAGGCACTTAGGGTGGGGCATCCATTTCTGCATTGTATACGCATTCTGATATTATGTAAGCCACTCCATCATTCCAGGACATTGTCATAGAATTTAGTTTTCATTCTTTTATCTTGGTTTTTAGTTTTTATGCTACCTGCCCTAATAAAGTGAAAATGAGCTTGAAAGAATTATCACCATCCACATATTTAGAATGAAACTTCCATCTTAAAATCTCAAGCATGGTTTCCTAAGCTAAGTTTCACCAGGCAGTCCTTCACTTCTCATAATTGCTTTCAGGCCCTTGTGGCTCAGCTGGTAAAGAATCCACCCACAAGGTAGGAGACCTGGATTCGATCCCTGGGTTGGGAAGATCCCTTGGAGAAGGGAAAGGCTACCTCCAGTATTCTGGCCTGGAGAATTCCATGGACTGTATAGTCCAGGGGGTCACAAAAGTCGGACACGACTGAGCAACTTTCACTTTCACTTTGTCTCATATTTTAAAAAGAAGAGAGTAACCCCAAGTTTCCAAGTCATAGGCTTTGACATTTTTTATTGTTTTCTTAACAATTAAATAAGCATGATTATTAAATTTTTACAGCTCTTTCACATTGAAGCTGTAAGGAGTTAAAATAAATGCCTAATACAGAGCCTGGAAATTAATAAATAGCAGCATAGTGTGCCTGTGTGTGTGTGAAAGCTTGTTTTAAAACATTTGGAGTTTTATGCCCAGTAAATTCTAAATGATGCACAGTAATGGTGGGGAGCAGAGGCATGAACAATTCAAAACAGCAAATCATCTAGATATCATTTGTATGTGTTTTGAAATGTATTTTTTAATTTCATTTCAAATGTGACTGTTTCTGATACCCAGAGAAATTGCCTCAAAGGAATGACACTGCAATATGAAGTCCTTGCTAAATGGGATCTGAGGAGCTGTCCAATCTCCCTGTTTTCTCCTCTCCCTAGTGCCCTCTTCTCCCCTTCCTTTCTCCTCCTTCCTTGCCTTTCTAAAGAGCTGCCTGCAAAGAAACCGCTTCAAGCAAACCTCCTGCCTTTCACCCTCCTCTGGATCAGGGCCAATGGTGAAGCATTTACGACTCTCTCCTTAGGGGCAGCCTTCGCGCACCAAGTGAAAGCGCCAGGTGCTCAGGGAGCTCTCAAGTGGAGGGAGGAGTTGATGAAGGCGACAGAGGCAGTGTTGGGCTCTGTTAAGGACAGGCTGTGGCATCTGACAGTCTGGAATTCTAAACCCCGGTTAGCCTATGTGACCTTGGGCAGGCCCAGACTGTTTAATGCCTCAGTTTCCTACACTGTAAACATCCAATGATAACACTGTCAGGTAGCTCATAATTTATTGAAGATACAGTTATATTTATTTAACGTAGTTGTAAGTGTGTGTATGTTTGTGTGAGCAGTTCAGTGCGGATAATGCATCATCATATATAGAAGAGATCTGTATTATATTCATTTTCCTTTGGATAATTAACTCTTATTTGTAAGTTAGTGTTTTCCTATAGAGATTGTTGCAACACCTTTTTTTGTGTGAAACCTCGGAAAAGGGAACAGGACTCTTGACCTCAGCTGGTGTGTCTGTTTTCCATGAAACATACCTCTCTTTCCCAAATGAAGCTGTTTTCCCCTGATACTGCTCTGTAATAACAGTATTCCTTCCATTTTAGCTGTGTTACAGGTTTGCCCCATGCAGACAGAATTTCAGCTGGTGCCAGTACCCAAGCACATACATATCAATAGTGATGTCACTTTAAAATAACAGCAATAGAAAGAATGAATGAAGAGTTAATACTTACAGAGCAATTCTTAATGCCAAAGACTCTTTTAGTCATTTTATGTATGATAACTCATTTAATTCTCAGAACCATCCTGTGAGTTCAGCTGTATTATTATCCTAATTTTACTTTTGAAATACAGAAAGTCAGAGAGGTCATATAGTTATTTAAAGATCAGGATAGATAACAATATTACATAGTATGACCAGGGAGATCTTATCATGTAGTGACTGATCCAGGATACTCTTCACCATGAGAGGATGCAAAAACAGGAATGGAAGTCCACTCTACTTATGACTGAAGGCCAGACACCTGGAATGCCTGTATCATGCCACACAATTAGTAAATCAATGAGTTTTCATTACATTTCTGCTTGAGCACTATATTGTCCTAAGATTCTCAGATGATCCTCCGTATGCTGTAAGTAAGTTGTTCTTCATTAAAGCCATCCATGCTTATGGTAAATAAAAATGTGTTTGCGCTTCCAACATGATGAGTTTCACTTCAGAGACACAGCCTCGGCCAATATTTTCATATGCTACCTATAACCTTTCACAGCAGAAATCTGATCAAGGTACTGCTTCATTAACTCTCTGATTGTCCTTCCTTACCGTGGTCATTAGTTGATATTCTGCCTTTCGCTGTGTCTCAGATACAAGACTGAGACTTTGAGGAACAGACGTCCTTGGGGCATAATGAATGGTGAAGTGTATCTTTGCCTCTTTATGCACAGGTCCCCAACTTCCACAGCGAGTGCAGCAAGTCATTGACGGCAGCTTCCTTGCTGGGCTCCTGTCCTGAAGGGAAAAAGGAAAAGAAACAGGTTTCTATACGGTCAGCACCTTGAGGGCATGCATAAAGACACCAGGCACTATTGACATCTGACCCCCCAAACAGTTAACCTCTAGGAACTCAGACACTGACAGTGAACACAAGTCAACCTGTTAAAAAATCTATATGCCCACAAACCTGGCTCTCCCCATGCATATAAATGAATGAGGACAAAATGAATTGTCACTGTTTTAGAGACATATACCATATTCCATTAATTGTAATATACACTTTTCACATTTTAACTTTTCAAAAATTAGAGAACATGCTATGTCAAATGGAGTTATTTTTTCAATGCTAGAGGTTTTTTGTTTTTTGGTTCTTTTCTATTTTTCTTTCTTGTGGTTCATAAGAGAAAGGTGTATCTTAGTGGAATTTTAAATCTGATGAACTACATTATATACCAGATATTAACAAGATCTTAGCACCACTTGCACTGAATCAGAAAGAATAAGTAATAGTTGAAAACCACATCAGCCTTTAACCTTAATAGTTGGGTAGGAGGTTGGTCATAACTTCTTCATCAGCTGGATAATTCCCATATAAGTAAGTGCTTCTTCCCTTTCCTGTTTTCTTCTCTTAGTAAAATAGAAGAGGGTAGATATAAGTTTTCTCATATAAGTTAAATAAGCAGGGTGACAATATACAGCCTTGACGTACTCCTTTTCCCATTGGGAACCAGTCTGTTGTTCCATGTCCAGTTCTAACTGTTGCTTCCTGACCTGTATATAGGTTTCTCAAGAGGCAGATCAGGTGCTCTGGTATTCCCATCTGTTTCAGAATTCTCCACAGTTTATTGTGGTCCACACAGTCAAAGGCTTTGGCATAGTCAATAAAGCAGAAATAGACGTTTTTCTGGAACTCTCTTGCTTTTTCCATGATCCAGCGGATATTGTCAATTTGATCTCTGGTTCCTCTGCCTTTTCTAAAACCAGCTTGAACATCTGGAAGTCCACGGTTCACGTATTACTGAAGCCTGGCTTGGAGAATTTTGAGCATTACTTTACTAGTGTGTGAGATGAGTGCAATTGTACTATAATTTGAGCATTCTTTGGTATTGCCCCTCTTTGGGATTGGAATGAAAACTGACCTTTTCTAGTCCTATGGCCACTGCTGAGTTTTCCAAATTCAAGGAGATCCAACCAGTCCATCCTAAAGGAGATCAGTCCTGGGTGTTCATTGGAAGGACTATGTTGAAGCTGAAACTCCAATACTTTGGCCACCTGAAGAGTTGACTCACTGGAAAAGACCCTGATGCTGGGAGGGATTGGGTACAGGAGGAGAAGGGGATGACAGAGGATGAGATGGCTGGATGGCTTCACCAACTCGATAGACATGAGTTTGAGTGAACTCTGAGAGTTGGTGATGGACAGGGAGGCCTGGCGTGCTGTGATTCATGGGGTCAGAAAGAGTCGGACACGACTGAGCAACTGAACTGAACTGAGATATAAGTTCTCAGGTTTATTGTGTTTTTCTAAACTGTATTTTTGTCTCTAGAGTATGAGCTCTTTGGGTACTATATTCCACATCCCTGGTTCTAAATTTTTTGTATGTATTGGAATCTCTTGAGGAGCTTCTTAAAAATCCATTATCCTCCCCTTCTTCCTAAACATTCTGATTCACAAGGTCTAGGATGAGACTCAAAGAGCTATAATTTTTATCCTAGGGTGATTATAATTTGCCTCAAAGTTTGAGACTCTCTGGTACATGTGTTTGGAATTGGCCCGTCACTGAATTTATCCTTGACTGTAGAAACTCTGGTCTCAGCTATATGCACAGGGCTGCATTTGATAGAAAAGACTGTAGTCTCGAGAGACTGACAAAAGGCAGAATTCTGACATCACGTTGTTTCCTATGCAGCAGGCACTCAAAGGCAGAATTTGTACTGGTAACGGCTCTGATACCTGTTTCTGTCTGGGATGTTTTTGTAGCTGTGCCACATAAAATCGGACGCATCATTGATGGGAGCCCCGCAGATCGCTGTGCAAAGCTAAAAGTGGGAGACCGGATCTTGGCGGTGAACGGCCAGTCTATCATCAACATGCCTCATGCAGACATCGTGAAGCTCATCAAGGATGCGGGTCTTAGTGTCACCCTTCGCATCATTCCTCAGGAGGGTGAGTGCCTGAGCCGGGGTTCCGGAGCTCACCTGGCTGCGGTCAGGGATAGCAGAACGTCCAAAGTTGTTATCCAGTTTTGCAAAAGGTAACAGTCTGAGGCAACCCATATCCTATTAACTCCTTACCAGTGATTCCAAGATCAAGCTATATGGTGTTATAGATAACTAGTGTGAATCCCAAGGCACCGGGTTATTCAGTCATTCCCTTTGGTCCCTGGAGTACCGTCTTTATGGTTGTATTAAGCCAGAACCCATTCAACAGAGATGATAGAGTTACAAATCTGAAGGAAAAAGAAAATATTCATGTTAACACTTAAGCTCTGGAGGATTCTTCAAAGTCAGATTGATTTTGAGAAGCTTGAGGAAGTTTTGTGGTATAAAGAAAGCTCATTTAGAAAATGTTGCATCTGATAAGAATTTAAATTCCCACCTAGCCTTTTGAATTTCTCTGTACAAGGACTCCCCCCTGAGGCTTGAGGGGTCGTAAGCATCACAACCTACAGCCATGCCATAAAGAGCAACGAAATTCTGAGCATCAGTTCGCCACCAATTCACTATTTCCAGACACAGTGGGTTCATTACTAGTTTGAGGCTGCTGACTCAGTACTGATACTTGAGGATTCAGTCTTCGGAGCTCAGTGGTGATTGGACCAGTGTCCCACATGCAGAGGGATGGACTCAGCCACCTTGGACCCCTCTGGTTTCCTCCATCTCCTGATTTTATCTGGGATTATCTAACAAGCAGGCATCAAGTAGCCGCCTGACTTTAAATATAAAACAGCTGTCCTCAGCAGAGATGATCTTGTCCCACCAGGGGGCATTTGGAGATGCCTGGAGACCTTATTGGCTGTCATGTCTGGGGTGGGGATGCTACTGCTCTCCAGTGGGGAAAGGACAAGAATGCTCCTCCGTACTCATCCTACAGAGCACATGACAGCCCTCCACAGCCTGGAATCATCTGACTCCAAGTGTCCACAGTGCCAAGGCTGATACAAGTGGAAAATAAATTTTTTAATGTAGGGTGGGAGCAAAGAAAAAGGAAAGTGGTTTATAAGGGAACACTAAAATATCACTTTTTTGTCACCCAGGGGAAAAAAAATGACCATTTCAACCTGTTATATGCAGACAACATTATGTGTAAAATATTCAGTAGAAGTCAACTTCAAGCAAAATTAGGTGCAAAAACCTGATTTGCTTCTCCCTTTTCCTGTATGAAATATGTCTCTCCTACTCTTAGTCCAACACAGAGAGATAATTTCAGATGAAAATTTGATGCTATAACAAGAAAGACCAAGAAGCAGTTTTAACAAAGAACAACTTATTAACTTTCCTCTGTCGAATGTTTTTTCTGAAGAACCATGGAGTACAGAGAGGGTTATTAGGAAATAAGACTAACAAGGAGCTGAAGAAAGGATGGTGAAAAGCGTTGTTTTCTTGTGGTTAGTTCCTTTTCCAAACTTTAGGATACTGGTAGGACTTATCATTACAACCAAAATGTAATGGCTAAAATCCTTTGCTTCAGCAAATAATGCTAGAACAAGTAGAATATGTTTTAGAATCCTTTGAATTATTTTTCATAGTTTTAATACTTTTTATTGTAATCTTTTCTTCTGACAAAAGATGAGAGATTCTTGTTCATAACCTTGTTCAGCAGCCTTATCATTTATGAAAGAATACTAATTATAGGAGAATATTAGAAGTTGCTAAGTTTAAGGTGTTATCTTAAAGCCTAATAGAAACTAGAAGAACCATAGCCTTGAGTCATGTGAGCAGGCAGAGGAACCATCTCTGGCCACTTCTTGCCCTTTATCAAATGCCAACCTGACTTCATTTGCTTCTTTGGTTTCCCACTGCAGAACTCAACAGCCCCGCTTCAGCACCCAGCTCAGAGAAGCAGAGCCCCATGGCCCAGCAGCATAGCCCCCTGGCCCAACAGAGCCCTCTGGCCCAGCCCAGCCCGGCCACCCCCAACAGTCCCATCGCCCAGCCAGCTCCGCCTCAGCCACTTCAGCCTCAAGGACATGAAAATAGGTAAAGTTTCCTCTGTTTCTTCTAATTCTGAATAGTGAGGGAAGTATAAGGAGAGAGTTTGGGACAGGACAGAATGCAGGCAGGATAGAGATTTTCAAAAAGAAAAATTACCACGTGTACCTTTGCGTGATTTCGAGATTGCGTGTATCTTATAAACATGGTTTCGTTAGCAAATGTAGATGTTTGTCCTTCACAATAAGAGAAGCTTTCCTGAGTAAACAGGGCATGATTGCAGATAAGTAAGGGGTTAACTAGCTGAAGAGCACATTAAAGAGACTAATATATACAATATTCAGTAGCATATAGTAAGGCCCTTTGGCAGGAGGGAGCATGCAAGCATGAGGGAGGAAATAAGGCCAGTGTAGGGGGTGAGGAAGCAGGCGCGTGGGTCAGGGGGACCCATCCTAAAGGGTGCTTTAGTCATGTTATAGATTCTGATCTTTATCTTAAGTGTAGCGAAGAGGTTTTTACAGGGTCCAAAGCTTAGGACTGACATCCTTGGATTAGCTTTGTAAGACTATCTCTCAGTTGGCCCCTTAGAGAGCAGACTGGAGGCTGATCAAGATGAGTACGGTTAGATGTGGCCACCATGTCCATCAAGTCGCTGATGGCCCAGAGAATAACAGTAGCATGGAGGGGGAAATGCTGAAGAATTTGTGAGCATGAATATAAGTTAGTGTTTTCACTGCATTTTACCTTATGTCCACCTATCTACAGTCTAATGAGATCCTTTCCTCTCACATCATGAACAAATGTGATCAGGTGCTATGAACTTCCAGAATAAAAGGATGCCGTAGAAAATCTATGCTGTCTTCCTGTTGAGACTTGTGTGTAACAGGGAGCCTGAACTAGGTGGAGCCATGAAAGAAAACGATGAGGACATGTTCCCATGTTGTTTTCACCCTTTCAAAGGAGAAAAATAGAACAACCCACAGGAATATCTCTGAAAACAAAACCCTCATTGGTCCTTTTCGTGATTCTAATGTTTTCTGAACATCTGCTACCCATCTCCTGCCTCCCGTTAGTGAAGATGAAGTGAGACCCAGTTTTTGAGTCCCAGAACTCTCTAGGTTTATCACTCAGAATGTTGCAAAGCAAATATTTTCCCTGTGCCACAAGTGTTCTTTCCATGAAGCCCAGTCTATTCTGATTTCTCCCATTTCCTTTCTCAGAGAAGTAAATTCTGTTGTCCTCTGCTGTTTATGGTTTTAATATAGTCCAGAGAAGAACGAAGACTGAGCCCCAGAAAGTAAATGATACAGAGGCAAGAATCCGAGAGTCCATAAGAGGAGTATGTCTTGGGTGCCTCGGTAATAAGTCCCTGATGTGCTTGCTTTCACCGTGTATGCTTTGGACAGATCACACTGACATTCATTTTAGACTTGAGAGGAGGGATCCAAGTGCTCCTGCAGTTCTGAGCCAGCTTCAGACGCTGCTGCTTCTTGGCTCTGCCTCTGTCAATTAGCTTCCCAGACACAGTTCCATCTTCCCTTTGTGGATTAGACTTTGCTGGAATCAGGCTCTTGCTTCTGGCCTGGGGGTGGGTAATCTCATCGCTGGAGTGTAATAGTTCAGCAGGGAGAATGGCACTGGAAAGAGGCCACTACCCTGTCCCTGTCAGCTACTAGTTACAACAGGGACTCAGTCCCTGTCACAGAAACAGCAGCCTTTGGACGTTTTGTTTGTTTGTTTGTTTTTTGCCTGACTTCAGAATAAAATATTTCCTAACTCTGGGATTAACAGATTGATCCAATTTGTTTTATAGATTACTAACAGATATACCCAGGATTCTTAGCTGTTTTTGCTTCAGTAATATTAAACGTCTGGAACGTGCCCATTCTAATTCTAGGGCCCTTTTCCTGAGACTCACGTTTCCTGGCTTAACTTTTTGATTGCTAGTAGCCAGATCTTTTCCAAATGAATGAAATAATTCTAAAATCTTACAGAACCATTTTCCTAGAACCATTTTTCTAGCTTCATTTCAAGATGTTCATGGTATCAGAGAGAAACGCTGCCTTTTTCTAGATCAGGCTACAGATGTCTGCAAGGCAACTTGTTGCCAAGCACAGTATGAATTTCCTATTAGTTCATTTGTACAAGTGCCCACCTACATGTCAAATTGAGCCAATTTCCATGTTAAAGTGAGATAAAATAAAATGGCAATCTGCTTGCAAATTTTCTTATATGAGTTAGAAGAAGTGAATTTTTACCCTGTCTTATTTACTCTTGAATTGGCTTTCTCCTGACATTCTGCACACCTCTATTCACTTCTCTTAACATCCTTTTAGTGTGTGCTCAGGAAACAAAACAATTTTGATATGAACATAAGCAAAACATTGTTCAAGGAGAAGCATTTTTTGAAAATAACAAAGAGCCCTTGTGTAATGTATTCAAAAACAAAGTATAAATAGCAGAGTTCACCTTCCCAGCAAAAGCAATCATTATTTACATGTTTTAGATATCAAGGGTCAGTGGAAAGCATTTGAAATTGACTTCTTTCAGAGACTTTATACACTCAATGCTGAAGGCTGGAAGCAATTCTTGAAAGGCCCACGTGAGGCAAAATCTCACCATAATATCCCCTACCACATGAGCAGCATTTTTTGATTCTGAAACTTATACCATAAAATTCTCCTAGAATTTACCATTAGCAATCTGGTTTTATCATCTCTTAAGTCTCTTTAATAATGTAATTACTAGCTACAAAGAGTTATACTAGTATATAACCTACAAAGGTTATCCTTTCATAAGTAAGAGAACTATCATCAGTAAAAGAAATATCAATAACCTCAGATATACAGATGACACCACCCTTATGGCAGAAAGTGAAGAGGAACTAAAGAACCTTTTGATGAAAGTGAAAGAGGAAAGCGAAAAAGTTGACTTAAACTCAACATTCAGAAAACTAAGATCATGGTATCCAGTCCCACTACTTTATGGCAAACAGATGGGGAAACAATGGAAACAGTGACAGAATTTATATTTTTGTGCTCCAAAATCACTGCAGATGGTGACTGTAGCCATGAAATTAAAAGACACTTGCTCCTTGGAAGAAAAGCTATGACCAACCTAGACAGCATATTAAAAAGCAGAGACATTACTTGCCAATGAAGATCTGTCTAGTCAAAGCTATGGTTTTCCAGTGGTCATGTATGGATGTGAGAGTTGGACTATAAAGAAAGCTGAGTGCCGAGAATTGATGCTTTTGAACTGTGATGTTGGAGAAGACTTGAGAGTCCCTTGGACTGCAAGGAGATCCAACCAGTCCATCCTAAAGGAAATCAGTCCTGAATATTCATTGGAAGGACTGATGCTAACTAAAGCTGAAACTCCAATACTTCAGCCACCTGATGAGAAGAACTGACTCATTGGAAAAGACCCTGATGCTAGGAAAGATTGAAGGCAGGAGGAGGAGGTGACGACAGAGGATGAGATGGTTGGATGGCATCACAGACTCAGTGGACATGAGTTTGAGTAAGCTCCAGGAGCTGGTGATGGACAGGGAAGCCTGGCATGCTGCAGTCCATGGTGTCGCAAAGACTCAGACATGACTGAGTGACTGAACTGAACTGAAGTAAGGGAACTCTTAAGAGACTTTGAAAAATAATAATAATGATCCTGAATTTTCCTTAAAATACACTGTTTCACAAATTCAGAGTAACAACTTTTTGCCCTAACTAGTATATCATTCACTTAAAAGTTAGCAATACTCATAAAAATTTGTGTATTTTTCTTATTAGAGAATTCTTCAGTGTGTTGTTCAATGTAGAATCCTGACACATGGCACTGTCGAATGAAATTTGAATGCTGAGAGGCAGGCTTGGATGGCAGCTGTTACAAGTTCTAACTGTCCCTATTTCTAGACTCTGGGGAGACTCAACATTTCACCCTCTTTTGCTGTACTTCATGACACATCTGGTTGGAAAGGAAGCTCATAATGGATATTTCATACCAGCACCACAGAGATAATGAAAATAAAGTGACTGTGCTATAGCTTAAAACAATGTGACATCTAAACCACCAAGCAAAGGATTTCTAGAAAGAAACCGACACCACCAACGAATGTCACCATCTAATTCCTTTTGTTTAATTCATGCATTTGCATAGTTAAGTGTCTTTTTCAAAGCGTCTTTTAAATAATTATGTTCTCAGCATGCACACTCTCAGTAGGTGAATGGACAGCTTGCTGAGGTATAAAGCAAAGCTTGAATTAGGCATCTTGCAGAAAGAAAGTGTCACTTCTGTTAGTTAAGCAACTAGTGGGAACTACTAACCCCTTATTAAAATAACTGCATTGCTAAACCCCTTCCAAGCCCCAAATAAAAACACATCTATTGCCATTTGCTGTCAGTATGTCCTCAACATATCTTAGATTACACTGATGGCAGTTGTTCAGGTGAGTCATTCTTTAAAATGTTTAATACTCATCAGAACATAAGCCAGTAAAAAAACAAATAAAACCAGAACTCATCTAGTCTTAGATGGTGAGAGGTAAAATTCTGCTGGTTTTGAACCCATTTTCCTGAGACATTTGAGTTTTTCCTTGTTGCTAAACATTTTCTCAAATTCTCCATATTAACTCTAGATACAATTATTATTATACAGAATGTATTTTTTAATCAACCTATATCCCTAAGTAGCTCATTGTGTGGAACACTGTTCTGGCAATTGGCAGTGAACTATAGAGTTCAGTAGCCTCTACACATGGTAATAATTTTTTTTGCTTTATCTTACTAATGATCCCATAATGGTAGGCATTGACTGCTTCAGCCCCTTTGGGACCTGGAAACTCCTTATTTTAGAGCAAGTTAGATCTACAAAACAGAACTAAAAAACTAGTTTTGGCCTCTCTTGCAAAGAGTCGGACATGACTGAGTGACTGAACTGAACTGAACAGTGACTTTCTGCCCAATTTGTAGTTAGTGATTATACTTTACCTTCACTCCCTTAACCTCTGTAAGATACTCAAAATTCTGCAAGCTAACAGGTTAAACTAACCTTTAATTAGATGTTTGTAGGGCTTCACTGGTGTCTCAGATGGTAAATAATCCGCCTGCAGTGCAGGAGACCTGGGTTCGATCCCTAAGTTGGGACGATCCCCTGGAGGAGAGCCTGGCAATCCTCTCCAGTAATCTTACTAGAGAATCCCCATGGACAGAGGAGCCTGGTGGTCACAAAGAGTCAGACACACTAAGAGAATAAGCACAGAGTACAGGGTATTTAGAGATCACTTAAATTGTCTTTTCATGAAGTAATGAATGCTGTGTATGTGTGAGACAGAGAAAGAGAAAAATTCAAAGAGTTTACTGATATTAAGACAATCTGCTGTTTAGGTATGTATAGTTAAGTATGTGAGTTAAGCTGCAGGGGTGCAGCTTTTAAACAGCCAAGTCAAAGAAGGTGGTCCATAATGTTCTGACTGACCATCACTTTTATTTGATTTCTTAAGTGGCCAAGTGAAAAGTTGGCCATCACAAAGTTCTGATTGACTGTCACTTTTACTTTGATTTCTTAAGAGGCCGAGTGAAAAGTATATAACATGGCATTTGTCAAAGATTTTAAAGTAATGCCTATCATTTATTTAATCTTCTTGTAATCCTGAATATGCAAAGGAACCACCAATAGGTGTGGCCTATACATGCTTGAAGATCCTAAGATTATTCTAATCTCTTTAGAATCCTGAGGTACCAAAGCAAGTATCATTTCCATTCATCTAGTTACAGGTCAGAAGTAAAAGCGAGGCAAGATGTGAAACCAGACATCCGACAGCCTCCATTCACGGACTACAGGCAGCCTCCACTGGACTACAGGCAACCCCCAGGAGGAGACTACCCGCAGCCCCCACCCTTGGACTACAGGCAGCCTCCGCTACTGGACTACAGGCAGCACTCCCCAGACACCAGGCAGTTCCCTCTGTCAGACTACAGGCAGCCCCAGGTACCTCAAAGACCCCACTACATTTATTTCATTTTTCTAATCAGCGGACCTATAATTGTCTTATTTATGGTGCTTGGCAGCAATGAATGAGAAAATTCAGAGAGATAATACCACTGAGGCCTATGTGCAGTAGTTACATGTTTTCCACATAAATGGATAAGAACTAAAGTCCACAAGCTACGCAGCAGTTCTTTTAATGACCAAGGAAACTTCTGATCTGCTCAAACCTTTGAATTTTGTCTTGAAGTCAGATTATTCCTCACGATATCTTGTCAGTTGGAGCACAGTAGCTATGAGAGAGGAGAACAGAGGGACTGACCGCAAAAGCTTCTCTGATATTAAACAATTGTTCATTCCATTTTCTCCCCAACCCCAAAGGATTTTGATTATTTCACTGTGGACATGGAGAAAGGAGCCAAAGGATTTGGATTCAGCATTCGTGGAGGAAGGGAGTACAAAATGGATTTGTATGTGCTGAGATTAGCAGAAGATGGGCCAGCAATAAGGAATGGAAGGATGAGGGTAAGAATGCTCTCTTTTTATAGAATTGCTTAATTCTGAAAAAACGCCTGTTGTGGTATTGATGCAGTGCTAAAGCCCACTGTTAAGCAAACCGACTTGATTTACATGTTGCCTTCTTTCCATTTCACAGTCCAGTATTCTAAAGATTTGGCCAAACATTGTTTAAGACTATCTCTCATTTTCTTTCTTATGTCTTCTAGTTGACAACTCTCAGTATGATGGCTTATGTGTATGTTTCTCTAAAGAGCAACTTAAAGAAAATGGACAAAGTACACAAGTCTAAGAGAGACTTTGAAATGCAAACGTGGCTTCATAACCTTTTGTGTGATTTGAGGATTGAGTTTTCATCTGAGACTGAATCTTTTGAAATGTATTTTTAGCATCATGCTTTTTTCTTCATATGGTTTTGTGTTTCTTTGGAAATATTTCTTCTGAGTTGACTGACTTTGGGTTTGATTTTGGGCAGAAAGAAGCAGGAGAAAGGGGATACACGTTGCCCTTAAAATGGTAGCAGCCAAAAATTTTCCAATGAGAGTGTAAGTTGAGGGTAGATTTTTAATATAATAGTTACTTTGAGGCATAACTAATTCTCCACTTCGGGGTACAAAGCAACACTTGATAGAAGTATAGAATATTAGTCAGTCTCTCTATAAAATGTCACCCAGGAAGCACACAATAAAGGTTAGTTATTATAAATAAAATCTAGAATATTCTTGTCCTCCCTCCTTGCCCTTTAAGTTAATACAGAAAAGCTGTGGTTCTTGGGTTCTAGAGCCTCAGATTCTTCTACTGTTTTACCAACCAATTGCTCCTGGCAATGGAGTGAACTTGTTATTCCTGCCACCAGGTCTGCCATTTCTGGAGTCTCACTTTCGAGTCAATGAATCATCCACAGTGCAAAAGTAGAAAGTGCAAATTTGTCTATTTTTCTCCTTCCCTTTACAATCCTTTGACAACTGGGGAGTCTCCAGGGGATTTGAACCCAGGCAAGGCTGACTGCAAAGAATAACAGCCCCTGCCCTGATTTAGCCCCAACCTCCTCTTAACATCCTCTGCGTGTGGTTTTAGGATTAGTCTCTACGTGGTTTCTTGGCTCCCAGCTTCCCTAAACAGAAGGGCACTTTCTTAACATGCTGCAAAGCCAACTCACAGGTGGTTCAATAAAAGGAAATTAATCTTTGCGGTGCAGGTAGCACAGCACAGCACAGAAGCTGAAGTAAAGTGACTGGAGCTCTGTGAGAGGGGACCACCCCCACCACCAGCCCATGAGCGGATTTAGAGCTGTGGGCTCCAAAAGGTGGCCACGTTTTATAACAAAATGTCTAGTTGACTTTTCAGTATGTTCAGTTCTCCCAAGGCACAGAAGCCTACATAGAGAAGCACTCTCACGTGAAAATGAATATTCTCTCTCGCAGAATTTAAACCAGAGCAGTAGTTCCCTGCTGTGTGGTCCCCTGGCATCAGCTTCCCCTAGAGGGGACACGTTAGTTAGCTGCACAGCATGGAGCCGCGTCTCCTGGATGCGCATCTCAGAGCCACTGAATCAGGAGCTCTAGGGTTGAGGCCACCAGGCTGTGTCCAAGCGATCCATCTCCCGATGAATGTGCTACAAGGTGACGTTTGAGAACCACTGAGCTCGAGGGAAGCTGTGGTGGCATAGGTGTGGCACAGTGAGGATGTGTGTGACCCAGGCTCTGTTCATTCCGCCTAGATCCTGTCCAGGGAGTTTTCCTGTCCGCTGCCTTACCTCAGGTCTCTAAATCCATGTACACACAGATTTAGAATTCTGTAGACAGGTGCTCAATTTTATGAAAGCTGTTTTTCTTCTGGCAGGTGATAAAAATGAGTCTTCTGCCTGGGTTTCAAAAAATGGTTCTTTCACTCCTTGTCAGCGGTTATAAAAATCAGCAATATTTCCTCATTTTCGGTGTCATTTTTATACAGCAACGTATTCTTCCTGTGTACAAGCTGTCCTAAAGAAGTTATTATGGCCAGTTTTAGATATTATGAGTCTTTATTTTGGACTACTATATACATATATGTTTCTAACATTTAATTCTCAAGGAAAACAAGTTACTTGAGAGTCACAGAAATTCTGTGGATCAGATTTTACTGGTTGATTTTATCTCTGATCTGAATGGATGACTTTTTACTGCTATTATGGTTATACTTAATATTCAGACTTTTTTTTTTAACTCATGGATTGTTATAGCACCAACAGAGAACTTGTATAGGGTGACAAACTCCATGTTGGGGAAGGAAACTACTTCACCATATAAGTCCAAAAGTACTTGTATTATCTACTTTGAATTTCATAAATATTTTGTGTCTGCAAAATTAAAGATCAGCAATTGTTCTTAATCATAGCACATAATTAGATTTTATTTTCATATTTTATATCAAATTTCATCACTTAAAGCTAATCTTTTCTACCTTCATTAGTATTTACTAATTAGCAATGATGTTTATTTCACAGATATGTTTAAATTATTTCAACAAGGAACAGGATAGATTAATATTTGCACAACTCAGTGGTTTGATTACTTTAAAATCATGCATAAACTGGATAACATATAGGATACCAATATGGGAATTTAACAAATAAAAGTAATTAGGAATTCATTTTTCACCTTACTAGAACATCCTCCGTTTATACCATTGTTGCCCAGATCTATATCTGTGTATATATGAATCTGGGCAACAGTGGTAAGATCTACATATTGATATATATATCTTAAAAATCTGTGCAGAAATCCTTATAAGGCAGCTGCTCATTCCATGAGTATTATGGCTTGGTTTAGAAAGTTCCAAGACCTCTGAGAAAAGTAGGTGAACTAGACATGCATGAGCTACATTAAAAATAAGTTCAAGATGAGAAGCTAGCACAGGTTTTTCCCAACCTTTAAACCAATCAGGCACATTTCTCCTTGTTAATTGTGATTTCTTCACCTTCATTCTTAATGCATTATTGACTAAACATGCTCTTCGTGATCAAGCAATTTTGGAACACAATGTATAGCTGCCCCCACCTTTTTTTGTGATCGGAAATAGAAGGGAAAGTCAGGAAGTATCTGGTAATAGCAGGGTGTCTTAGATTAAACTCAGTACAGTAAAATTGCCCAACTCAGAATTACTACACAAGAGTCGGATGATTCTGAAAAATCATTTCATTTAACAGTTAATGAATTTCTGTGCCTGAGGATTAGGGCTGTAACACTACTTTTGAACACTGAGTTAATGCACAGGTGTTAGCCTCTGAACCTGAGACTTTTCCTGGGTGTTTTCTGTTAGTCTTGCTTGTAGGACAGTGGTGGTTTGTGCCAGTTTAGTAGTACAGGACTTTGCTGAGATTACAGAGAAGACAGGTAAAGTGAGAGTCAAAGAAGGTGGCTAGCACCAGTGTGAATGCACCCCCCCCTACACAGGGGAGTCTAATAACTGATGCCACAGATATGGGTTTGTCAAGAATGTGCTTAGGCATCCGAGTGACCTCCTGGGCATCCAAGGGAAATGCCAAAGATCTTCCCTCCTCAGGGGTTCTCTCACTGATTTGGTGAGAGACAGGTAGGCATAGCCCAAAAGTGAGTCCCAGGTGAATTATTTCTCTCTAGTCTTTCTGGGCACCTGCAGCAGAGACAGTTATCTTAGCAGAGATCTTTGACAAATTAGACTGTCTGACTTTCAAACTGATTAAGAAGTACTTGCAAAGAACATGACTTTTTATATTTTTCTTCTTCCTTAGAAAGTATTATATGCTTACTCAATTTTTTGGTCAAATAAACACTTTTCTTTCCACTTGATGAAACAGGAGTCAGATCAAGCAAGCATCCTGATAGTACTTTTCCTAGTAAGGTCAATGGATTCCCTCAAAATAAGAGAACATACCAAAAGCAAACCACAATCAGAAAGTAGTGAGAAAAATAATGACTCTTTCTGAGGGTCAAATTTACAAGGCAAGTCTAGATACAGGGGAGAGGATAAGAAAATCTTTTTCAGAAGTTCAATTTGATGCTTATTTTAAAAGGTTCTAACAACACCTTTATCAGAAACATATAATGTAACAATAAGTGAATTTAAAGATTTATTAAAAATATAACTATTTTGATCCCTTCTAAACCCACAGCCCTGCTCTCAGTCTCCAAAATAAGCAAACATGATGGAAATGGCAACCCAGTCCAGTATTCTTGTGCAGAGAATCCCAGGGACAGAAGCTACAGTTCATGGGGTCACAAGAGTCAGACATGACTTAGCAACTAAACCACCACCAACCATTTCACATCAATACTTATGAAACAGGAAGGATTATATCTATTAATACAATATAGAGTTGTTGGGAAAGTGTAAGCAGTTTTTCAGGAAATAGAATTGATTTTTCTTATTAAGACAAAGAAGGGAGGTATTAATTTATGAGTGACTTATGTTATTGAGAGACTTATACATGAGAATATGTCATGAAATGGAACTTGAATAGCATAGTGCAATTAAAATAAACACTAAGAAAAACAATATGAAACATAATTTCATGAAATACTGACTTTATTTAAAAAATTAAAGAGTAGCTAATGTTTTAACACTATGTAATAAAAATTAAACCCACAAAACAATCTGTAAATGTAGAAAATAAGGGGAATGGGAAATAGAAACATAATCATCTTGTCAGATTGCTCTTCCTCAGTCATTCAAGAAGGGTGACATCAGAAGAGAAACACAAATGACATTCAGATTTCAAGGAAAAGTTTAAGGATTAAAAAATATTAATAATCTGTTTTTAAAAGAAGACTTCTTAAGTTTATAAAAGAGTCTAATAAAGTTGAGAGGGATAAAATGTTCATAACTAATGAATAAATCTCTGGTACAAAGCTCTAAGGGACACAATCTAATTAAAAACTGAGTAAAAATAGAAAACAGAGGCAAAGAATAATGAATGTATGAAGTAATTTACTGGTGAAGCTCAATGAAGCAGAAATCTAAGAAATCAAGAGACTTCTGGAGGGAAGAGATAGTGCTTAAATAAAAATCTGAGACATCTGAAAAGAGATCAAGTTTGAAAGAGATGTGTATAAGAGACAGAGAGGGATAAAATGTTCATAACTAATGAATAAATCTCTGGTACAAAGCTCTAAGGGACACAATCTAATTAAAAACTGAGTAAAAATAGAAAACAGAGGCAAAGAATAATGAATGTATGAAGTAATTTACTGGTGAAGCTCAATGAAGCAGAAATCTAAGAAATCAAGAGACTTCTGGAGGGAAGAGATAGTGCTTAAATAAAAATCTGAGACATCTGAAAAGAGATCAAGTTTGAAAGGTAAAATGTTTCCTTGAATATTTACCTTGAAAAGGTAAACTATTTTCCTGTTTCCATAAAAGTATAATACATTTCCTATTCCATAAAATGCTTTTTTTATTTTAAAGAAATAATATCACTTTTCGCTTCGCCACCTTAATAACTGGGTAGTAACTATCTGTGCCTACTTAGCATTGCACGCCTGAAAAATCCCAGGGACAGAAGAGCCTGGTGGGCTGCAGTCCATGGGGTCGCTGAGAGTCGGACACGACTGAGCGACTTCACTTTCACTTTTCACTTTCATGCACTGAGGAAGGAAATGGCAACCCACTCCAGTGTTCTTGCCTGAAGAATCCCAGGGACGGAGGAGCCTGGTGGCTGCCGTCCACGGGGTCACATAGAGTCGGACACGACTGAAGTGACTTAGCAGCAGCAAACTTATTTATAAAATGGTTTATCTTCTTCCTAAAACTAATATGTGACAAAGTCAACCAGCAGTGGGCCTTGGGATCACCTACAAAAATTGTAAGACTGAGCAATGTGTGAAAAAGATGCTGCTTCCCCATCATTTTCTTTCTTTTTTAATGAAAGAGCAGCTTCCCTGATGGCGGCTCCTCTTAAATTCATCACCTCTCCTGTGGACCAGACACGGCTAGCCTGTGACTGCAGAAAGAAAGTATTCTACTTTATATTGCTTTAGTTAAACATAAAACCAGAAGAACATTTCTAACATATGTAATAGTATAAACACTAACAATGATTCAGACACCCGTGAGCCCTTATCCCAGTTTAAAACAGCAGAACATCTCCAGTCTCCCATGACTCCATCCTCCTCCCACTCTCCGGCCCCCAGAGGTAACCAGCACCCTAAATATTATCATTCCTTCAGGTCTTACCACACATGTATGTACCTTTAAACTATATCATTTAGTTTTGTACACCTAGCGAACTTTACATGACCGAATCTTACTATACATGTTCTTCTCTGTGGTTTACTTTTTATACATTACGTTCATAGCACTCATCCAAGTTGATGCATGAAGATGTAAATTATTCCATGGTATGAATATGCTATAGTCTCCATTAGTTATAAATGGAGAGTTGTTTTCTATATTAGTGGACACTGGATTTTTTCCAAAAAAAATTTTTTTGCAACTAATGCTATCCTTGTATATACTTCCTGCTGCACATATGCACAACTTTCTCTAGACTAGACTATATACCTAGGAGAGCATATATTTAACTAAATAATACAAAGATATTTTCCTAGGTGGTTGTACAGATTTATACTCATACTGGCAATATGAAAGTTTCCCTTACTTTACATCCTCCCAAGGCTTGTACTTCAGGCTTTTAAATTCTTATTCTGGCAGGTAGAAAATGACATATAAATACAAACATAAACCTATTTCTTGATTACAAATAATATTTATTTTATTTTCTTAGGTTTATCGGGCTTTATTTCCTCCCAAATAAAGATGTCTGTTCATATCTTTACCCCATCTTCTGTTAAATCATTCCATGTTTTCATATTGATTTTGAGCCAAGTATTTATATGTTCCTGCTGATGGTTTTTCATTAATTGATGTGTTGCAAATATCTTGTTCTGCCTTACGGCATGTATTTTCACTTTCCTTATAATGCCCTTTCATAAACAAAAGGTCTTAATTTTAGTGTAATTGACTTAATCAGCCTTTTCTTTTATAATTTCTGCTGTCTGTGTCATCTTTGAAAAATCATTCCCTAAGTCATATTCTTGAAGGCCCCCTACATCTTCTTCTAAAAGTCATAATTTTGCTTTTTCATATCTGTCTTTAATTAGGCATAATTGATTTCTGTGTGTGGAAAAAGGGAGAAATCCAATTTCAGTTTTTCCATATGGATAACCACCTGTCACAGCATCATTTATTGGGTATCCTCTCATTTCCTTGCAATCTGCAGTGACAGCTCCATAGTAAATATGATGGACTGTTTATAGATTCCTTACACTGCTCTATGGAGAAGGCAATAGCAACCCACTCCGGTACTCTTGCCTTGAGGGAGACAGAAAAGGCCTAGAGAAAAGGAAATGGAAACAAGCCAGAGGAACACGGAACTCTCAGGCATCCACAGAGGCTGATGCCCTGTGGCCTGATGGGAAAAGAGGCAAGTCCCGTCTGTGCCATCCTCTGCACTGCGGGCGCTCATGTCACCCGGCTGTAATGCCCCTCCTGCCCCTTTCCTCCCTTCTTCCACTGTTCTTCCTTTCCATCCTCTTTCTCTCCCTCTCTCCTTCCTCCCTTCCATTCCTTCCTCTTCCTTTCTTTCTTGCTGGTCATCTGGGTGTCTGCCTTTCCGGATATCGTGGGGTGTAACGTGATAAATGAGATGAAGTAAACTGAGGCTCTGAGCTTGATGGGATCTACCCTACACATGCCCCTCACCTGAGGGACCTACCTGCCAGTAGAGCTGGGATTTTGTGCGCTATGATTGCTTTGACTGCAGGCAACAGAAACCAGACATAGAGTGGCTTCACTACAAAGGGGATGCTTTTCCCTGAAGGATCAGACGCAAGCACTCCAGGACTGCTGGCTGGCTTCACAGTGCTGCTGACATCCCAGGCTCCCCCTGTCTTTCTTCTTGGCATATGGCTTTCATCCTTTTGCTCACAAGATGGCTTCTAGATGCTTCCAGGCATCACGACTGTGATCAGGCAGCAAATGGGGGAGGGGAGTGCCAGCTGAACCCATCCCAGTGGCTTCTATTCCAGCGGACAGGACTGTGTTACATGTCCCCCTTGCCTGCCAGGGAGCCTGGGTGGCGTTTATTTCCACTCTGCAAAAATACTGGGGTTCAATAAGGAAGCAACAGGAGAATATGGATGTTGAGCATTTCACAGTGTCTACTGTAGAATTCAAAGGCAGCCTGCATTTCTCTAGGAAACTGTTTCGTGAGAACCAGTCCTGGCTCTGGAGAGGAATGCCTAACCTTGAACCCCCTTCCTTCCCCTGACTATCTGTGTGACCTTGGGCCGATTGCTTTATCTTGTTGTGCCTCATTTTCCTCATCAATAAACCTGAGAAAACAATAACATCCGATTTTCCTCATCTGTAAAACTGAGGTGAAAGTAACAGTGTTGTCATGGGGATAAAATCAGTTAGCATATGTAAAATATTTAACCTAGCACCTGGTACATAAGCCTGCCATAATTATTCGCTACTTTCAGCTGCTATTATTTACTGAATGTCTACATGCCAAATACTCAACATGCTCTTCTCCAGTCCTCACAACAAAAGAGTGAGGGAAATAAATGAGTTCAGGAGGGGTCCCCAGCCCCACTGCCTGCCATTTCACCATTTCCTCGAAGTCTTCTAGGAGTTTCTTTAATGAAAACTCCTTTAATAAGAAAGGTCTCTATGCCCTTTCAGCAAGCAGCTGAGCAGCTGACAGGAAGCACAGATTAGGAGCATCAGCACACCAGGGTGTCAGACACAGCCTCTCCCTGGCACTTTCTGGTAGGTCTCGCCCTGGGTTTAGTTCCAAGTTTCGAGCAAAGATTTAATCTAATTTCTCTTCTTTCTTGCTTGATCTTCAAATTGGCTCACCCATCCCAGATGCTTAGAAACATGTGTTAATTACACTCTGGGGATAAAGCAGGAGCTGATGCACTCAGGGCTTCCAGCGCTCAATTAGGACACGGTAGTGGAATGGACAGAAATTCTGGGGGTGTCGAGGGGAGGTGGCACACTTAATTAGGACAAGACTTCCCAAGTGGCACCAGTGGTAAAGAACCGACCTGCCAATGCAGGCGTTAAGAAAAGTAAGAGATGAGGGTTCGATCCCTGTGTCAGGAAGATTCCCTGGAAGAGGGCATGGCAACCCACTCCAGTATTCTTGCCTGGAGAATCCCATGGACAGAGGAAACTGGTGGGCTACAGTTCATGGGGTCGCAAAGAGTCGGACACAACTGAGCAACTGAGCATGCACACGCGTGGGGAGCAGGGGAAGCCACTGATCACAAGAGACTTCAGCAACTGGCACCTGGGTAAGGCCAGACCAGGCCAGAGGACAATCAAGCTCAATGCCCCAGACCCAGATGCTGGCTGAATTTCAGGGCAGTGATGTCCAAGGCAGCCAGTAGGGGAGAAGGCATCATTTCCATTGCAAAGGTGGAAACAGACCCACATCTCCACTACAGTCCCTCCATGCTCACCAAGCCCCCAAACAAACCATTAGATTCAGGGAGGGGGGTCGCTCCTGGAAGTTCAGTCTAAATGCAATTATATAGTCCCAAAAGAGCCATGAAAAATTTACAGACTTTTATCCCCATAGGATAAATTGCACTTGTAAGAATATTTCCTACAGAGCTAATGTGCAGAAGGATTTTGCATGACAGCACTATTTGTAATGCTGACCAGTTTGGGAGCAACCAGAGCATTCATGAATAAGGGGCTAGTAATTTGTAGAATACACACAGTTAAAAACAAAGTTGTACATCAGAATTTACTAGCATAATAAAATGTTGCTGACAAGTAGGCAAAAAATACACTTTGAGGTAACAAGTAACATAGGTACCACTTAAATGAAAATAAATATACATATTTAATATATGTACTACACTTATTCATATATATAGCAGAAAAGGGCTTCGTAGGTGGCACAGTGGTAAAGAATTTGCCTGCCAATGCAGGAGATGAAAGAGAGGTGAGTTCAGTCCCTGGTTGGGGAAAATCCCCTGGAGGAGGAAATGGCAACCACTCCAGTATTCTTGCCTGGAAAATTCCATGGACAGAGGAGCCTAGTGGGCTACAGTCCATGGGCCTGCAAGGAGTCAGATATGACTGGTGCCCATGCGCATGCGCACATGCACACACACACACACACACACACACACACACACACACAGCAAAAAGGCAGGAACATGGACAGAGACAAAGAGATGTCTAAAAATTTTCTACCAAAATGTTAGTGATTTGTCTGCATAAACGTTTCCTGCAGAGCCAGGAATCTCACTGTTGGAGTGGGAATTTACAGTAAGGGGAGGAGCTAAAGTAATCCATGTGATAATGAATTAGAATCTGAAGTATCAATAGGAACTCATGTTTAGCTTAATACAGATACAGATGGTTACATATAAAAATATTTACACACATGTATACACACATATCTATTTCTTAGGGAACTAGAAGAATGATGCCTCAGTAACAAGGGGCACATATAGTACCCAGATCTTTACTTCTAATGCTAGTTTCCAATAAGGGAATCAGGGATCCTTGAAGAAACAGCTGATTTGAGGACTAGGGCAAGAAACATACACAATAAACCTGAAGGATCTTGTAATAGCAGCAAGTAAGAAAGCACTAATAAAGTAAAATAAAATCACCCATATTGATGGATATGACAGAGAAGCACAGGAATCGACTGACAGAACTCTCAAGTGGCTAATACTGGAATAATTTAAGCAAAAAATAAAGCAAGTATTATTGGAGTATAATCCAATTGCAAAATAAATATATATGAGTCCATACTAATACAAACAAATTATTGAATAAATTAATAAATGGGGAAAGGAGACAAAATAAATCTTTCATGCAGAAGAATTCCAAATAATTCACATAGATTTTCTGCTCAAAGAAGGGGAGCCTAACTTCCCATTCTGCAGTGTGGCTGTGTACAGTGACTTCCTTCCAAAGAGCACAGTGTGAAAACAGAAATAAAAACGAGCAGCTTCACAGTGGAGAAAACTGACAAACTCGTCTCAGTCCTATGATCAAGGTCAACATCAACAGCCATAAATCATGTTGATAGCAAACAACCCTGATACGATGGGGAAAAAATGACTGCCTCAGTGATCTTCCTCCTCAAAATCCACAACCCCAGGCTCATCTTGAGAAAACCATCAGACAAATTCCAATAGAGGGGCATCAGGCAAACTATTATACTTAAAATGGATAAACAGCAGTTCCCACTGTATAGCACAGGGAACTATATTCAATATCCTGTAATAAACCATCATGGAAAAGAATATGAAAAAAAAGAATGTTTTTATGTGTATAGCTGAATCACTTTGCTATACAGCAGGGATTGGCACAACTTTGTGAATCAATTATATTTCCATTAAAAAAAAAAGAAATAGACATACACACACACAAAGCCTGGTTAGTACTCCTCAAAAATGCCACAGTCACCAAAAAACAAACTATCACAACCAAGGCTATCAAACTATCACCAAGATGAATCTAAGAGACCTAAAACTGTTTTTTAGAAAAATGATTTTTTTTAAGTTCCCACAGAACAATTTTTCCCTATGCAGGAATCAAAGTGAATTTTTATATCAACCTGTAACAATACAGAAAAGCAGTAAAAGATTTACAATTAAAAAGCTTAGAAGCTTTTTCTTAAAAGTTTTGTAATATCCTGGATCAAATTCTTACATGGGGCTTAAATTCAAAATTCTTGGGCTTTCTCCAGGAAGAAGAATGATTTTCCTAAATATTGATATAACAGAGGCAGATATCGCCCTTACTGAAGGGAGGGGTTCAAGACAGTTGAGACTTCCTCTTCTGAGATGTTGGTGTTTTCCTTATTACACACTTGTAGGTTAAGTGTGTGCATCTCAACATAGCTGTTATGAGATGGTAAAGCCGAAAATGTCCAGCTCACTTGCAATATTCTTATCAGGCCCTGGTTCATCTCCGTAGTTCACTTCTCAAGCCACTATCTGCCCACAGAAAAGACCCACTGGAGCTTTTCAGAGAGTCTGTGGAGTCTCCAGATAGAGGTGCACAGGCAATGGCCTAAAGGCAGTGGTCACATAACTTCAGGTCACATAACTTCACATAACTTCTAATGGGATGGTTAGATGCTTCACTGTGATATCAAGTCTGTCATAGACTGATTCATGAAACGTCCCAAAGGTTCCCCTGGAGCCCCAGTTCAAGCCAGAAAAGAAGGGTCTTGAAAGGCTACGCTTCTATGAATCAGTTGAAAGGAGTGAGCCATGGAATTGTTTTATTCCTTCTTACTGATTTTATATGTTTGCAACTTGATGGAGTAGAATTACAGCAAGTTGGTGTTCCTGATGACCCAGGAAATAGGCTACAAAATAATTCTTTTGAAAAGTCAGAGAGGTCCCTAAGGTTAGCGCTAGGATTTAGAAATAAAGTCAGAAAAAGACATCTTTGAAAACTAGAAATGGCAAAAATCAATATGAAATGAATGGAATTAGTTCCCCAGGTATTCATTCTCTCTAAGTCATTCATCCTCAGAGATGTTTAGAAAACATATTACAGATCAGACTGGAGTGTCTCCCAAATCCTGTTGAGGGCCCCATAACTCTTCTGTGTTTCCACAGGAAACTACTAATCTCAAAGGGACTTTAGTTTATGGAGATAAGCTACAGTTGGGAAAATTGTGACATGCTAATGAAAAAGGCAATAGAAAGCTCCACCTGCAATCTAGAGACAAGAGGGAAACAGAAACATCCTGGTAAGGGTTCTGACCAAGTTGTACTTTCTGGTTGCTAGAAAAGTATCTTTTCCTGGGACAACGAGGGCAACTTTCAGATTCTACCAGAACGGGTGCTGTGAGAGTAGGTGATCCTTTCTCTGACTGTGAGTTTTCCAAGGAGACTTCAGATCTTGAGGAAAGACACTGGGAAGGAGTTAATCCAGATAAGCAGATGTAAGAAGTATCTGATTACTAGAAGTCCTGCATTAATACGTTTATAAGCCAATGTCTTATAAGTTTGAAAAATGTCCTTCTGTACTCTGGATCTAGAGCAGCACTGATGTACTGACACAGTGGGTTCCAAACCTCAAGGCCAAGAACTCAGATGCTGCAGGAAGATGTCCTCACTAGAGGCTATCCCACAGACAGCCAGCTAGCTTCATTAATGCTTCCTCACATTAATCTGGATCTTGATTTTTAAAATAACATCTGACATCTTAAATTTTACAAGGCTGTCTCCTTACTTAAGATGCATATTAGATTCATTTCCTTTTGGACTGTCTAATGTTACAGTCAGTGAAGATGGATTCATCTGACTTACCAAGATCTTTCTCTTATTGTATTTGAGTTTTCAAATTCATCTAAGGGCAGCAGGGTCAGATTCTTTCTCAAATGCATTGAACCGTTTGATGACCCCTACCCAGAGGTTGGGTATCAGTGAAAGAACTCTGACAAGATGTGTTGAAACCATAAAGCCCAAAGCCCAAATTCTTTACTTATGCTGCACACACAGACTTTGCCCCCACTTGTACCAAAATCACCTTCTATGACTTGAAAACAGCACTGCTTAGTAGACTGCAAAATTTTTCACTTATAATCTAAAAAGTAACACCCACAAGAGGCAAAATTGTGCTAGACACCCAGTTGCTACGATTAGACCTTTAGTTTCCTTGAAGAAGTTTTATCCATGGGATAGAAAGGAGAATGTGTATTTTAAATTTTGGTATATATATGAGTAAAAACAATCAGTTCTCAGGATATGCTCTTTAAAAAGTTAGTTGGACTCTTCTGCCTTCTTAGACAACAACCATCACTTCTTCAGCCCCACTTTGTCCTCTTCTCTTTGTCAAATATTTTCTATCACAAAGAAATTGCAAGGCTTCTGGTCATACTCAGCATCCCCCTTGATTTCTGCAGGGCTCAACACACACCCTGTTATGATTAAAAACATTTGCCAGCTATAAAATGTCTTCTCCAAGCCCCTCCTATAAAAGAATATTAAAATCAAAGCTCCTACTGTTATGAGTTTCTGGAACAACAGTCCTGGAGGCAACAGCTGCTCTTTCTTATTGTTATAACATCAGCTCTCTTGGAAGCAATGAGATGGGCTCTTATAACTTCCCTGGAGGGAACCCACTAAAGTTCAAAGCAGGTTCCCACCAATCCCCGACCTCTGAGTGATCCAGGAGGGCCCTGCACAAGATGAGGTTCGTGACCTGCACCTTCTAGGAACTACAAGAAGGAAAAAACAAGGAAGAAAGCAACCTCTCCATCCAAGACCTTAGATAACCTGCCAACTGCCTCTAATTGCCCCACTCAGAAGTGGTTTCCCTGACCAGATATTCAACTGCTTTCTTCAGGCATGATTTCCCACCTCGAGTAGCAGGAAGGCCTTGGGTCAGGTGTCAGAACTTTGTACCAAAGATATGCATGGGCTTTAACCTCCAGGGGAACAAGGCAAGAATCCTCTTTGCTGAACAAACTCCAAAGGAGAACAAAAATGAAGTTTTTTAGCAAGAAACCTGATCTGACAGGTCTCCGGTTTGCTACAGAGACGGCAGCATCACTGACAGGTCAGAACACAGAAGGGAAGGTGACTCCTGCTGCTTGAATGGCTCAGACATCAAAACCAAATCAGAGAATTCACGAGAGTGTAGCAATAGGTTCATGCTTTCTGCTCAGTTCCAAGCGGCAAGATAACCAGAGCCTAGCTTTTGAATGAGCACAAGACTATTTTTTCCTACTATCTGCTTCTGTCATCTTTGGAAGCCCAATAGATAAACTATTTTAAGGGGCTATAGTAATAATATTAGGTACCATTTATGTTATATACATTATAAAAATAAATCCTCACAATGAACCAATGGAAACAAGTAGTATTATATCCATTTTATATGTGAATAACTTGAAGATATTAAGAGAGAACTTACTCAAGATTATGCAGAAAGCAAATGGTTGAAAGGGAATTTGAATCCTGATTGCCAGGGCTTCGAAGCACACGCTCTTCATCACATTCTCTTCCTTCTCCACTTCTTACTTCCTCCTTGCCCAGAGTGGCTGCACCTCAAGTCTCAGTCAAGTGACTTGGTGTACGCCAAACCGCAGAAGAAAATGACTCCTACAATGCACCTTCAGACCTACTGTCCGAATATATTAGACACTGTTTGCTGCGTGAAAGCCTACATTGGTCTATATCACACAAATAGAAAGAAGGCCTTTTAAAATACCAATATCTCAGGGTTGCCAGAGCCCCAAAGAGGCACCTAATTTTCATTTATCTCAGGAATTCTGAAAGTTGCAGTGTCAACCCAAATCCAACTGGAATAAAACATTTCGAGGACTTCCAGTAAAGCCCAGAAATTAAAAGCATGTATTAACCTTTGCTTCCCACGGAAATGTCTCTAAATGACAGTATAGAAATTTAAAGGAATAACCCATATGGACACACAGAATGGGAGAGGAGATGACAGAAAGCGAAATGATGGAAAGTGAATGGATGAGTGATAACCGCAGACCAGAAAACCTTGGAGCTGAACTGCTTCAGAGAAATGGCTGATGAGAAGCAAACTGATTCGTGCTGTAGTGCCCCTAACTTTGCTTCCCACGGAAATGTCTCTAAATGACAGTATAGAAATTTAAAGGAATAACCCATATGGACACACAGAATGGGAGAGGAGATGACAGAAAGCGAAATGATGGAAAGTGAATGGATGAGTGATAACCGCAGACCAGAAAACCTTGGAGCTGAACTGCTTCAGAGAAATGGCTGATGAGAAGCAAACCGATTCGTGCTGTAGTGCCCCTAGAAGGCTTAGGGTTGAAACCTCTAAAAGGGCCTGAAGGTAGGGATGAGGAGTATGGCTGGAAATAACTGATAGGCGACAGGCTTCATGAGAAGCATTTACCCTGCAGCCTGGTCCTTTCCCACACCCCATGCCGTGAGATGGCCAGCCCCTCTCTATCTACTATAGGAGACTACGAGAGGTATAGCCCAAAGAGAAAGTGAGTCAATGGAGAAAATGAACAACATCAGAGAAAGACTTGGCTATGATGAAATTTCAGGGCAGCTTAACAGAAAGGCACTGCTCCTAACCTATCCTGTTAAAAAAATTTAAGCTTCTCATTTTGAAATAATCTGGCTTATCAAACAAGTTGCAAAGACAGTGTATAGAGTTATCATAGACTCTTTACCCATATTTCCTAAATTTTGTGTAACCTTAGTACATCAATCAAAATCAGGAAATTAACACGTGAACTCTGAACTCCCTGATGTTCAAGCTGGTTTTGGAAAGGTCAGAGGAACCAGACATCAAATTGCCAACATCTGCTGGATCATGAACTGTTTCTTTTTTCATGCATGGATTATTTAGAAGATGTGTTTGGTTTTTATTCCTAAGAGTATGGGAATTTTTTGGTTAGTTGTCTCTTCTTGATTTCTAATGCAATTCCATTGCCATAAGATAATATATTCTATATGATTTCAATCTTTCAAATTTGTTGTGGCTTACTCTTCGAGCTTTTGTATTCAGGTTTTTTATATGATCCATATGTGCTGGAAAAGAACGTGCATTCTGTAATTATTGAGTGCAGTATTCTATAGCTGTGTTTATTGGATGAAGCTTAGGTACTGTGTTATTCAAATAGTCTCTATTCTCAATAATTTCTGTCTATCTGACATGTTATATATTGAACTAGGTACTTTAAACATTTTTTTAAAATCTTGTACATTTTTCTTTGATCTGTCAAGCTTTACTTTATATTTGCTTTACTTTATATTTACTGTGTTATTTCGTACTCAGATATTTGTTATATTTTCCAGGTAAATTGAATCTTTTGTCATATGCAGCAACCTATCACATCTCTGTCAGTGCTTTTTACTTTCAAGTCTGTTTTGTCTGATATTAGTAAGTACACTAGTTTTCCTTATCTGGTGTGTCTTCTATCCTTTGCCTTCAACTTTCTGTGTCCGTATATTTTATGTGTTTCTCTGGTCTGTGTATCTATTTTTGTATTTTTTAAGCAATATGTCTTCATTAAATCATTATAGTCAATTTACATTAATTTTGATTACTAATAACTTTATTTGATCCTATTGTTAATTCTGTTCCTTTTCTGTCTCACTCTTTTTGTTCTTTTTAGCTTACTTTGAATAAGTCTTTGGGTTTCCAGTTTATGCAGGTATCTCCTACTTAACTCCTCATTTATAGTGCCAAGCTGTATTTTCTGTTCTTGATGTCCATCCATCAAGATGGAAACAGGTTTCCCAGAAAAAGCTAAAACTCTGTTTGGCATTTGTTTGCCTCCTAATAGTCCTACCTGCATTCAATTTGTTTTTGGCATCAGAGGAGCCTTTAGTTTCTTGCCTATTCAGCAATGGTAATTTGGGGTATCACTTCATGGGAAATAGATGGAGAAACAGTGGAAACAGTGTCAGACTTTATTTTGGGGGGCTCCAAAATCACTGCAGATGGTGACTGCAGCCATGAAATTAAAAGATGCTTAGTCCTTGGAAGAAAAGTTATGACCAACCTAGATAGTATATTCAAAAGCAGAGACATTACTTTGCTGACTAAGGTTCATCTAGTCAGGGCTATGGTTATTCCTGTGGTCATGTATGGATGTGAGAGTTGGACTGTGAAGAAAGCTGAGTGCCTAAGAATTGATGCTTTTGAACTGTGGTGTTGGAGAAGACTCTTGAGAGTCCCTTGGACTTCAAGGAGATCCAACCAGTCTATTCTAAAGATCAGCCCTGGGATTTCTTTGGAAGGAATGATGCTAACTTCAGTAAACTTCAGTACTTTGGCCACCTCATGCGAAGAGTTGACTCATTGGAAAGGACTCTGATGCTGGGAAGGATTGGGAACAGGAGGAGAAGGGGATGACAGAGGATGAGATGGCTGGATGGCATCACTGACTCGATGAACATGAGTCTGAGTGAACTCCAGGAGATGATGATGGACAGGGAGGTCGCAAAGAGTCGGACACGACTGAGCGACTGAACTGAACTGAACCCAGCACTTTGCTAAAGCAAGTTTATGTCACATATATCCTTAATGACCAAGTTATAGTTGCTAAAACTATCTCCTGTCTTAGAATTGGCAATTAGTCTCCCTCTAAGGGTCTCTGTGTAAGAACCCCAGGGGATACCCTACATGTGCCAGCTACAGCCATTCTGTAGCCTGTCTTCCTCTCCAACTCCAGTTCCACTGCCCTCTGCCCATAGAGCCACTGATGAGTTCTTGCTCCACTCCTGCTGAGACCTCCACAGCTTGGCCCTTGGGTGGGCCCAAGGTGTCTAGCCCCTGTGATGTGCACTCTGCTGGATTCTGGGCAGAGAGAAGCATGGCTCCCTCCTCACCCCAGCCATTCTTTGCCTCCTCTGCACTCCAGTAGCTCTGCTTGGCCCACAGTCTCACAAAGCTTAGGGGTGGTCACAGATTCACTGCCTGCAGGAACCAGGCAGGGAACAGAACAAGTGAAGAACACAGGGCCCTTGGCCTTCCTAAGGAGCAGCCTCTACTGCCAAGGCCAACTGTGAATCTGTGGGAATGCTGTCTTCCTCCTTTTTAAGTCTTCTAACTTTCAAGAGAAAGCAAAAACCTGTATTCTTAAGAATTAGACTTGAAAAAAAATTTTCATTTAAAAAACCTGCACAAGCCAAACAAGTCTCCAGAAAGTGTGGGTTTCACAGCTACCCCATTCCTGTCCTCTATTGTAGACAGATCCGAAAACAAGGGGGAGGCAGAATGGCTGAGGGCAGGGATGGGGAAGCAGCTCCTATTCTAGGGACCCAAGGTCTGGGGACCCAGGACAGTCAGCCAGTAGTATGCTGATGTAACTAGTACTCTTGTTTTTTCTTACTCCAGTATTACTGGTGTAACTTTTAGGAGAAGCGAATGCAGGACTGCTCAAAATGTTTCAGTATTGTGCATGGTGAGAAAAATCTTGGGAAAATTTTGATCTTCTGCCTCCTCTTTGTACTTGAAATTTTAAAGATGATTTTCACTCCTAGAAAACTTATTTTGATGGCCCAAAATGATTTTGTGTTTGTCATCTCCTGCCAGATCCTAGGAAATCAGCTCTGAGAGGGGCCATGTTTAGTAGGGTGCATATTCCTACTGACCGTGCAGAAGAGCCCAACCTTGTCTTCCATGCACCAGTGTTGTCTGTCTAGGCCATGAATGCACGGGCCTGCATAGCTGCTTGAATCTGGCGAGGAGCCCTTTTCATACCTAGCTCGCATCCTGAGTTTGAGTAGCATGACATATTGTCTTGAATGAATATGCCCTTGAGTCTAGAGAAACAAAGCAAAGAATCTGTCTCTCTTAGCAACAGGAGACTCTCTCACACAGAATTTCCCCATAGGAGGAAAAAGGTTAAAAACAATGAGATGCACCCATCCATGGGTCTTGGCTTGAAGAGTCTATCTCTGGTAATTGACATATGTCTGTGAAGAGCTACATTCACTTCATTTATGTTTTATCGTCTAATCTAAGATACTTTTATTGTCACTTAAATTCACTCAGTTTCTTCCTTACCTTGAAGGCTGGCTTAGAGGGAAGTTCTTATCTGTCTTAGTGACTTCTTAGGCCACTCTGTACGTTGTTCCCTTTCCTTCTTCCTCTGTCTACTCCAACCTTATCAGGAAATATGGGGTAATAAAAATGGCGGGAGCCTGGAAGATCTGATATTCAAACATGGGCTCAAAAACTCACTGCTTATCTAGCTCTGACCTTGGATGAGTTACCCTGTCATACAGCTGTTTCTATAGCTCCAACCAAATACCAGGCCTCCTGTGGGCAGCTTCAGGGGTACACACATTGGGGAAAAAGTGTCCTCCTAGCCAGCATGACCAGTTGAATCAACCCTAGCAACCCACAGAATCATAGCATGTCCACATATCCCATAAGTTATTTAATAGAATCAATTTTATTCATCTGTAAAATGGGAAGATATTTTCCAGGAAGGGGAAAGTGCCTGCTTCAATACTCCTGAGTTTCCATCTGTTCATTCTCTTTCTCCTCCTCAAGGCTTATGCTTCTATTAAAATACTCAATAGTCTAAGCTGGAGATACAGAATGCATTTTTTTTTTAAGTAAATGTGGAGATCAAGAGGCCATGAAAGCTTTGAAAATAAAGATCAACATGTATTTACCTCCCCCTCCCCCTGTCTGTTAGATAAAGTGGCTCCTTTTGAAAATGCTCCTTTTGGGTCTATCTGCTCAGTGCTTAAAAAACTTCAGTGTCACTCCATTTCTTTCAGGGTAAAGATCAGACCCACCCAGGGCTATCCACGCCCTGCACACCCAGCCCTGTCTGCCTCCCAGCTCGGCTCACCTGGGCTCCCCTGCTTTCCATGCAGCTGACAACTCCTCTTCACCAGATTGTCTCCTCCTTGTCCTTCTCATCCCAGCTCAAACATCTCATCCCCAGAGAAGGCTTCTCTTCTCCCTTCTCTGATCAGATCACATCTGCCTGTCACAGGCGCTTCATAGCATCTCTCCTACTGCTCGTTTTACATTTATGTGTGATCATGTTATGACGTTTGTCTCTCTAGAATATAAGCTCTGTGGGAGCAGGAGCCTGTTGCTCTGTGCTCCCCACTGTACCCCTGTGCCTGACACATGGTGAATGCTCGGCAAACATTTACTGTGGAATGAATGCATGAACAGAAGCCTTTGAAGGGCAGGGTACAACAAGCAAGCTCACCAAGTTTGGGGATAGTTTGTAATTTCCTCGATTCTGTCTCATTGCAACAAAAATTTGAAGAGACGGACGGACCAGTGTTACAGCTCTGTGTTACAGCTCAGTTTTATTTAGAAAGTAAAGGAAAATACATCCTCGGGGCATGAGGGCATGCCGACCCAAAAGACACGAAAAGAAGAGAGGCCTCTGTCCCAATTTTGGCTCCTCTTTTACGTTTTTTCCCCTCCTCTGGGCCTGCCCTGTGTAAATTAGGCTAGCCAGGAGTGCTGTTTGTTTTACCTGTGGTCCTCGCTCCAGTCCTCCTGGGACCTTCCTTTGTTCTAGTTTTGCAAGCTTTTCCCTTCCTTGTCTTTTAATCACTGCCATTCTGGGCTCCTTTTTCCTATTCTAACTACCTAATATTAAGTACATGACCACAAAGGCACCTGATGGACCAGGCCATAGGATTTCATAAGTATATGAATACACAGGGCAAATCAGTCTAACTCATGGTGAGCTTCTTATGCCCTAGTGTCTTGTAAACGCACCATTGTTTTGAGGCTATATTTAATTATTACATATTTTGCAGTGTTAAGGAGATGGTATATGTAAAAGCTTACTGTGCCTAATATTATTTAAATTACCCTTAATCTTAAATTACATGACAGTTCATGTCTTGCCTTCCTCATCTGTAAACTCCTTATCACCAAATGGAAATGACAAGGTAAGAGTGGAAAATAAGGTAAAATAAGGTCAAACAGGAAATAATGAAGAACCTCAAAAGCATGAGGTATGCGCAACATGACAGAATAAAGGGTTCCAAGGCAAGTTTGCTGGCGCCTGTTAGAAAAGGTCCACAGGAGAGCGGCGTAGTTGGCCGAATGATGGGAGCAGCAGAGCCTGGCAGAATATTCCAACTCTGCAGAGCTGAGTTCCTATCAAGTCAGTGCAGATAATGAGGCAAGGAGTTGATAAAATCGAGAGCATGAGAAAAGAGAGATAACAAGTGCTTAAGAGAAGAATACAGCGGTACAACTGGAGATCAGAGCAGTTGTCTGGGCTCAGGTAGATCATTTCAGGAACCCTGCCTCACAAAGATCACCTACGCGATGTTTCATCACCTTCGGGTGCTGACACTCAGTAAACACAGAAAGCTTATCCTGCACGAAGCGTGAGCCTTTACATGTCATCGCAGCCCTCGTCACTCAGCCGCCAGCGTCTCTCAGCTGTCACTCTGAATCACCCTTCAGATCATCTGCAGAAGTGAGGCTTTCCCTTTATTGTTTGATTCTGCTCCGTGCTTTTTATGAAGAAAAAGAAAATCCCCTCACAAAGATCAAATCCATTACCTTTCTATTTTCAGAGTCTGACCTATGAACACTGGTAAATGTGCTATGCGAGTTCCTTTTAGGAATGAGGGAGAGCGCTGCCTTGATGAGGGAAGGAGCCACAGGCAGCAGAGCCGGCTCACTGGCTCAGACTCCATTGTCAATTATTTAAGGCTCATTATCCCACTCGGGGAGGGCTCCAGTTTCTCTGCCCTGTTTCTTCTTCTATGCGATGCCCAACTTTGAACCATTTCAAAAGCAGCTTCCCATGAGGGCTAGTTAAAGGTTTGATAAGGAATCAAAGGGTTAGTATTAGGATTGCATCTTGGTGGGGAAAGACATAGAAGAAACTGAATAAATTGGAAGTTAGGAGAATCTTCGCATTTTAATTATTCTTTCTCTTTTTTTGCCTATGGAAAAAAATGAGAACATTTACAAATCACTGCTGTGATCTGACAAACACATTTTACTTGCCTCTTCAATGAGAGGAGGATTTGTGAGTATAGATTCCTCTTTTCTACTAAATCATCATTTCTCCGTCTGTATCTCAGAATAAATCAAGATTTCTTCCCTCTTCATTTTTACGAAGTGTCTTCCCAGTGTTTATGCAAATTGGTATTCTGCCTGAGATTTGTGTGTGTGTCATCCATCTTTCCCCTCGACCTAAAGCTTTTCTTCTGAGTAGGTACAGAGTCACTCGGTTTGCCCTGTCTACTCCTCTGCTTCTCTTTTAATCAGGAAAGTGGACACAAAATACATCTTGATCCTTATGCACACAGGACTTTGCACAGCAGAGCAAACACATCTGTCCTTATCTTGTCACAGTGCCATCTTAGTGTCTCATGTCTTTGTGTAATAATGATCTGCCAAAGGGGTGACTATGCCACTAGTCTTTAGGACACTGTCAGCAATGTTAGTCTATTGCAGGATGTAAAGGGGATTCTTCAGCCTATTAGCAGGACTTTCCCTTATTCTTCTTGAGAGAAGAACAATTGAGCACTTTTAGAAAGGGAAGTTAAAGTCAAATGAACAGCAGAGCAATTCAGAAGCTCTCAAGAGCCAGCCTCTCTGTCTTCAAATGTGCGTCCAGGTCATTCATGCTTCTTGGGGTGCCCTGGTGTCTTGCCCTTTGGCAAGACAGCATCCTCAGTCCACAGCCTGTTCATTCCCTGGGGCTGCTGCCTGGTGCCTGCACTACTGAACAAAGAAATGGCCTCTGTTCCTGCCTGCAGAAGGTTGCTGTCTCCTTCTCTGGGGTTAAAAGGTAGTTATTGTGTCTGGCTCCTGACTGATTCAACTTGACAAGATACTGGTTTTTCAGTAAATTCTTCTGTATATTGGAATCTACCAGCTTGAACTGTGGTGCTGGTGGATTTCGAACTTTTTGATCCTGTGTAAAACAGCTCAGTCTCCTAAGCAGGCTTGTCTCATAACTGGCAAGCCTTAGGAATTGTGGACTGACATCCCTTCTAAATGCCTAACCTGAATTTCTGACTGCCTGTTGGATGTCCAAGGCACTCATTTTCCATTTCAAGCCAGCCACCACTTCTTGACACGATGCCATCTTAGACTCTCACATCTTTGTGTAATGATCTGCCAAAGCAGTGACTATACCACTGGTCTCTAGGACACTGTCAGCAGTATTAGTCTCTTGCAGGAAGTAAAGGAGATCAACCTATTAGGATGACTTTGCCTTGTTCTTCTTGAGAGAAGAGTGATTGAGCCCAGAAAGGGAAGTTAAGGTCAAATATAAAGAAACAAAGAGAGGCAGTATTAATGACTACTGAAAAGTGGGTCATTTCCGAATATCATCTTCCTAGCTAAACAGAGAACAAGCAAGGAAAACTGAGAGGTGTACCTGATACCAAAGGGAATTGGGGAGCAAACTGCTGCGTCAGTGCATGGAGTTAGCTGCTCAGAGTGTGCTAGGTCCTGAGCAGAGGCTGGCGTGAAGGAAGCCAGAGTACAGTGCCTCAGTCTGTCTTTCTGGAAACGGATGTATACTTCAGGGATGTTATTGTTGTTCAGTCACCCAGTCATCTCCAACTCTGCGACTCCATGGACTGCAGCATGCCAGGCCTCCCCATCCCTCACCATCTCCCAAGGTTTGCCCATGTTCATGTTCATTGATACCATGCAGCCGTCTTCAGTGATACCATGCAGCCACCTCATCCTCTGAACCCTCTTCTCCTTCTGCCCTCAATCCTTCCCAGCATCAGGGACTTTTCCATTGAATTGGCTGTTCTTATCAGTTGACCAGAATACTGGAGCCTCAGCTTCAGCATCAGTTCTTCCAGTGAATATTCAGGGTTTATTTCTGACGGGTTTGATCTTCTTGCTGTCCAAGGGACTCTCAGGAGTCCTTCCCAGTTCAAAGGCATCGATTCTTTGGCACTCTGCCTTCTTTACGGTTCAGTTCTCGCAAACATAAGTGACCTCAAGGAAGACCATAGCCTTGACTAGATGGACTTTTGTCAGCAGAGTCTCTTCTTTTCAACACACTGTCTAGGTTTCTTACAGCTTTCCTGCCAAGAAGCAATCATCTTCTAATTTCATGGCTTCAGTCACCATCCACACTGATTTTAGAGCCCAAGAAGAGGAAACCTGTCACTGCTTCCACCTTTTCCCCTTCTATTTGCCGTGAAGTCATGGAGCCGGACGCCATGATCTTAGTTTTGTTTTTTTTTTTTTTTCAATATTTAGTTTTAGCCGGCTCTTTCACGCTCCTTCTTCTCATCAGGAGGCTCTTCAGTTCCTCTTCACTTTCTGCCATTAAGGTTGTATCATCCTCATATCTGAGGTTGTTGATGTTTCTCCCGCCTATCTTAATTCCAGCTTGCAACCCATCCAGCCTAAACGTTCTCAAGAAGTCCTCAGCAAGTGAGTTGAATAAAGAGGGTGGCAGCACAGCCCTGTTACATGCCATTCTCAACCCTGAACCATGCAGTTATTCCATAGGGTTCGAAATGTTGCCTCTTGACCTGCATACTGTTTCTCAGCAGTCAGGTTAGATGGTCTGGTATCTCCATCTCCTTAAGAGCGTTCTGCAGTTTGTTATGATCCACACACTCAAAGGCTTTAGCGTAGTCAATGAAACAGATGTAGATGTTTTTCTGGAATTCCCTTGCTTTCTCTATGGTCCAGCAAATGTTGGCAATTTGATCTCTGGTTCTTCTGCTTTTCTAAACCCAGCTTGGACGTCTGGAAGTTCTTGGTTCATGTAATGCTGAAGCCTAACATGCAAAATTTTAAGCATGACTTTAAACTAGCATGGACATTGAGTGCAACTGTCCAATCATTTAAACATTCCTTGGTACTACCTTTCTTGGGAATTGGGATGAGGATTGACCTTTTCCAGTCCAGTGGCCACTGCTGGCTGGGTCTTCCAGATTTGCTGACATATTGAACGCAACACTTTGATAGCATCATCCTTTAGGGTTTTGAATAGCTCCACTGGAATTTCATCATGTCCACTAGCTTTATTGACTGCAGTGCTTCCTAAGGCCCACTTGACTTCATAATCCAGAATGTCTGGCTCTGGGTGATTGCCCGCACCATCGTAGTTACCCAGTTCATTAAGATTTTTTTGTATAGTTCTTCATGTGTTTGTTCCATCTCTTCTTGAAATCTTCTCTGTCTACTAGATCTCTACCACTTCTGTCCTTTATTGTGCCCATCTTTGGGCAAAATATTCCCTTGATATTCCTAAGTTTCCTGAAGAGATCTCTGGTCTTTCCCCTTCTGTTGTTTACCTCTATTTTTATGCACTGTTCATTGAAGAAGGCCTTCTTGTCTCTCTGTGTGATTCTTTGGAACTCTTCATTTTGATGGATGTACTGTTCCCTTTCTTCAAGGATCCTTATGTCAAACCCCAAATTATACATTCTCATCTTTAATTTCACTGCCATTATCACAATACAGACCCTCATCTTTGTTAGCCTGAAATGTCCCAGATAGGTCCCACTAGTCTCCCATTTCTCCTGTTCATTCTTCATACTAGCACCCAAATTATATATTCCAAAATTGCAGGTATAATCAAATATCAGTTCAGTTCAGTCACTCAGGCATGTCTGACTTTGCAACCCCATGAATCACAAAACGCCAGGCCTCCCTGTCCATCACCAACTCCCGGAATTCACTTAAATTCATGTCCATCGAGTCAGTGATGCCATCCAGCCATCTCATCCTCTGTCGTCCCCTTCTCCTCCTGCCCCCAATCCCTCCCAGCATCAGGGTCTTTTCCAATGAGTCAACTCTTCACACGAGGTGGCCAAAGTAATGGAGTTTCAGCTTCAGCATCAGTCCCTCCAAAGAAATCCCAAGGCTGATCTTCAGAATCGACTGGTTGGATCTCCTTGCAGTCCAAGGGACTCTCAAGAGTCTTCTCCAACACCACAGTTCAAAAGCATCAATTCTTCAGTGCCTAGCTTTCTTCACAGTCCAACTCTCACATCCATACATGACCACTAGAAAAACCATAGCCTTGACTAGACAGACCTTTGTTA
>SJYC01144934.1:0-20330 GCA_006408675.1 Madoqua kirkii | reverse complement strand
GACCACATTCTATCAGACCTCTCCACCATGACCCTCCTGTCTTGGGTGGCCCCACACGACATGACTTAGTTTCACTGAGTTAGACAATGCTGTGGTCCATGTGATCAGATTGGCTATTTTTCTGTGATTATGGTTTCAATGTGTGTGCCCTCTGACACCCTCTCACAACACCTACTGTCTTACTTGGGTTTTTCTTACCTTGGATGTAGTGTATCTCTTCAAGGCTTCTCCAGCAAAGCACAGCCTCTACTCCTTACCTTGGACGAGGGGTATTGCCTCACGGCCGCCCTTCCTGACCTTGAACATGGTGTTGATTACTCGAGATTACAAGTGAAATGACATATAAGACACAAGACGAACATAGACACACACACACTCTGTCCAGAGGGAAAAAACTCTCGCCCAATAATGGCGGTTTATTATTATATATTTCCCAGAAAGCATTCCAGACCTTATGAATAAGCCTTTTCAGCATAACACAGGTCCATACATATTATCATACAGCAAGGGGAGTGAAACTTCTGTTTATTGCAAAGTCTATCTAAAGTCTTCTTTTTTCTTTTTATAAAAAGAAAGGAATGCTCCCGCATTAACAATGGACCATTAAACTCAAGGCTGTGTCCAGACTCCTTGGCAGAATACCTCACTTGCCAGCATGTTCAGCCTTGAGCAGAGGGACCCGCTTGCATGCATATCTCCGCTTTCCCCATAGTGTCCACATTAACCCTTCAACATGGAGTAGTTCCTCTCGGCCCTTCTTTGCCCACGCAGCCGCCGCTCTCTGGATGTGGGATTGTTCCTCTCAACCGCCTCCCCTGACCCTCAGGCCTGTGGTAGCTCCTCTCGGCTGCCGCCCTGACCTCGTCTTCTCAACAGTTTTCAACAACTCCCCTTTGCTTACAGCATTAGATCTAAGAGTGTTAAGACTTTTTGTTTAGTTTTTAAACTTTGTGTTTGATGCCTCTCTCTCTCTTTCTCTCTCTTTGTCTCTTGGAAGGCTATTTTTTCCACTACGGTTTTCCATCTTAACATGCTACTCTACCCCCCGCCCCCAGTTTATACTACAACCATTGCTAATTCTCGGACACGCTATGCATTTCACACTTTCATGTCTTTCCTCATCTTTTCTTCCCAAGTGGAATTTCCCTCTGTCTATTTCTGTCCTTCAAACCCTATGAATCTTTCAGGAGCCAGCTCACGAAGCCTTCACTAAGTCCTGCTTCTCACTCTCTCATTCAGATAAAGTACTCCCATCACACACTTTTGAATACCTTTTTATTGTGAAATGTAGTAAAATAGAAAAGAAATTATAGAATATATATGTGTGGTTTAACAACGAAGATAAAATAAGAACCTGCAGACCAATATCTAGCTTAAGAAGTAGAGCAGTGCTAATATACTTAAAGCCTTCTCTGTCTCCTCTCCCTCCATGCCACCATCAGCCTCAGGTAACTTCTATTCTGACATCTGTGTTTATCATTCCTTTGCTTTTCTTTATAAGTTACCACATGTGGATATAGCCCTGAACAATATACTGTCAGTTTCACATATTTTTGAACTTTATCAACATAGAATTAAATTTTTTAGATGCTCTTGAAATTTTTAGCTCAACATTCTGAATGTCACCCATGTCAATGTGTATTAATATAATTTATTCCTTTTCACTACTGCATGGTTTCCTATAATATGAATTTGAATTTATTTATTCATTTCCTATTGATGAGCATTGAGGTGGTTTCCAGTTTTTTAGTATCAGAGCCATCACTATTATCAGCATTCATATAAAGTTTTCCTGGTACACATGTGCAAGGTTCTATGTCAGGAAAAACTCCTGCATCTATTCCTAGGAGTAGATTTTCAGAGTCCTGGATTCTGAGCAACTTCAGATTGACTAAATAACCCCAGAAAAATTTCCTAAGTGTTGGTACCACTATATTTACTCCTATATACTGCATATGACTCCCTGTTGCTTTATATCCTTGTCAAGATTTGATATAAAATCAATACTAAATTTTTGTTAGTATAGTAGATGTGACATGCTATATCATCATGGTTTTAATTTTCTTCTGGATTACTAATGAACATTTTTTTATGTATCTGAGTTATTCATTTTCCTCTTCTGTGATATGTGTGTTGATATATCTTGCCCATATTTCTATTGTTATTGTTGTTTTGTCCTTATTGATTTTTATACATGATGGATATTGCATTTCTGTTGGTTATATGCATTGCACATATCTTTTCCCAGTTTCTGGCATCTCCTTCTCCTTTATGGCCCATTTTGATGAAATCAGATTCTTAAATTTGGTATAATCAAATGTATCAATATTCTGAATTACTTGCATTTTGGTTATTTAAGACATTCTTTTCTATCCCACAGTCATAGTTTTTTCTAGGAATTTTAAAGTTGGATACTTCACATTTAAATTCAAAACCCCTTAGGCATTCATTTTTGTATATGTCATGAGGTAGAGATTCATCCTGAAAGATGTTTAACCACAACACTTAGTTCAGTTCAGTGTATAGTTAAATTTAGTATGTTAGATTGTAAACACCTGGGGTGTGACACTGTATCATAATCATCTGTCTCTCCTCCACGGTCTTAGTACAACACTTTCTACCTAGTGGCTACTCAGGATGGCCAGAATATCATAGCCATTGGATGCCTTCCAGTGCATCTGTCCTTACACTGTGCTTCTGATAACAATCACTAGGGAGAAGACCCTATAGCAAGGAGCTTTTTTCTCCATCTTATCAGACACCTCCCCTTCTCCATCCCACCCACTGAAGATGTTCTTATAAGCTGCTCCCTTATTCTGTTCCACATGTGCACAGCCAGAGATTGGAACTTCCAGGTATCAGGGCACATGGTCACTGGCCAGCCAGCTTTGTTTTGTCTACAGCAGCCTAATAGTGCACCTCCCAGGAGTATTGTAAGACTCCAGGGACAGGCCTCAGCAGTGTGGAACCGATCCCAGCCTGCGTTCAGATAATCCAGCATGGCTCAGACATCACAAATCATGGAGAAGTATCTGTTGTATTTTGAGGTGCCAGTTTCCTTAACCACAGGCTGGCAGCAAAATGGAAATCCCAATGGATTTGCTTTGCTTTTCAACCACCAGAGTGGTTAACATGGAACTAAATACAAGTGTGAAGTTCTTTTCTGAATCATACAGGCATAAAAGGGAAATACTTCAATTCCCAGCCTCTATCCATGTGTGATTTTTCCATGCTTTCATTTCTGAGCAGTTGAGCATATATTTATTCAGTATTTGTCAGAATAAACGTTTCTAGAACATGCAAAGAAACACTCAGCAACACTGTGAGTGGCAGAGTAGTGTGAAGAAGAGAGCTTGGGTTTGGACAGATCCGAGCTCAGTCACTTACTAACTGAGTACCTCAACTTCCTCATCACAAAACTGGAGATCAAGACATACCTACCTTGCAGAGTTTTTATAATAATTAAATGAGGTAATTAGTATAAGTGCACAACCCAGCCTGGTGTGTTCTCAGTAATGAATAAACTATTTAAGGATGATGACAATAAAAACAAGAGGGAGGAGGAGGAATGATGATTAATTTGATGAAATGACCCAATATCTGCTCTTTGGAGATGCATACTTTATGATAACTACATGGATCAATAACTCAGAAACAAAGCTGACTGTGATAAGAGCTGTAATTATAACCATATTTTCCAAGCCAAAAACTGAAGTGTGGTTTGACAAATAAATGGATTCAAGAGCATATTAGAATCTAGTGTTAGAAATCAGGATTGTTTCAGAATATCTGAGACTAGCAGTCCCTAAAGCTGTGGTAGAAGCACTGATCATTTGCCATAAGGAAGTTTTGTCTTATAGAGAAGACATCTTCTTAGAGGGAAGATGATATTTGAGTGGCATCCTGATGTCCTTTCAACAGGTGGCTATGAGGAAAGAGGAGGAATTCCAGATAGAAGAGAAAGTGTCATGAAACAGGCTGGATGACATGGCCATATTCCCCAGATGCCTTTTTATCATATAGAAAATATTGTAGATAATCCTCAGGACTCCAGAGAGTCCTCTGGGGTAAGAAAGGAAGCTGGGAAAATAGGCAGGGGTAAAGTGAGCAGGAACCTGAGTACCACCTCACCCCTGCCTCTCTGTTCCATCAAAGCAGCTTTGCTTTTTCTTAATTTTTTTTTAAATGTTACTGGGGTATAGTTGATTTATAATGTTATGTTAATTTCAGGTATACAGCAAATTGATTCAGTTATACATATACATACAGTAATTATTTCTCAGATTCTTTACCCATGTAAGTTATTGCAGAGTATTAAGCAGAACTCACCGTGCTATATAGTAGGTCCTTGTTGATTATCTAGTTTATATATAGTAGTGGATGTGTGTGTTAATCCTAAAACTCCTGATTTATCCCTCCCTGCCATTTCCCTTTTTGTAACCACAGTTTGTTTTCACAGTCTGTGAGGCTGTTTCTCACAAATAAATAAGTAAATATGTTTATTTCTATCACTTTTAATTAGATCCCACATGTGAGTGATGCCATATTTTTTTCTGGGTCTGACTTCACTCAGCATGATAATTTTTAGGTCCATCCACATCGCTGCAAATGGGGCTTCCCTGGTGGCTCAGAGGTTAAAGCATCTGCCTGGAACGCAGGAGATCTGGGTTCAATCCCTGAGTCGGGAAGATCCCCTGGAGAAGGAAATGGCAACCCACTCTAGTACTCTTGCCTGGAGAATCCCATGGTGTGAGGACGCTACAGTCCATGGGGGGTCACAAAGAGTCGGACACGACTGAGCGACTTCACTTCACATCACTGCAGATAGTGTTATTTTGTTCTTTCTTATGGCTGAGTAATATTTCATTGTATATATGTACCACACTTTCTTTATCCATTGCTCTGTCAGAGGACATTTAGGTTGCTTCCAAGTCTTGGCAGTTGTGAATAGTGCTGTGGTAAAACACTGAGATGCATGTGTCTTTTTGAATGATGGTCTTGTCCAGATATATGTCCAGGAGTGGGATTGTTGGATCATATGATAGTTCTGTTTTTAGTTTTTTAGGGAACCCCCGTACCATTCTCCATTGTGGCTGTGCTAATATACATCCCCACCAATAGTGTAGTAGGGTTCTCTTTTCTCCATACCATTTCCAGTATTTATTGTTTGTTGACTTTTTTGTTGGTGGCCATTCAGAATAGTATGAGGCAATACCTCATTTAGTTTTGATTTACATTTCTCTTATAATTAGTGATATTGAGCACTTTTCACGTGCAAAGCAGCTTTGCTTTTTTGTATGCCTTTCTGAAGTGAAATTTCATTTGTAAAAGACCTTCCATTGCTTATTGAAAAGAGGGGGAACCATATTATTGGTAGTATGCTTAGCCTTTGCCTTGTTTGCTGTAACTAGTCAGTGTGGTATTTTTGGTGATTCTTTAATGTCTTTTTCTCTAGTTACTTGTATTGCAAAATTGTCTGAGTCCTACTTGGGACAGAGGTCGACAGTATCATGGATCTTATTGAGGTATAGGGTCAAACTTTTTTGAAGAGAGGGAGCGCAAGAAGAATGTAGATCAAGTATAACCCAGCCCTGAATGCAGAGCTTTGTGATTCAGATTGTGGCTTAGACATTCACATCACTGCAGATAGTGTTATTTTGTTCTTTCTTATGGCTGAGTAATATTTCATTGTATATATGTACCACACTTTCTTTATCCATTGCTCTGTCAGAGGACATTTAGGTTGCTTCCAAGTCTTGGCAGTTGTGAATAGTGCTGTGGTAAAACACTGAGATGCATGTGTCTTTTTGAATGATGGTCTTGTCCAGATATATGTCCAGGAGTGGGATTGTTGGATCATATGATAGTTCTGTTTTTAGTTTTTTAGGGAACCCCCGTACCATTCTCCATTGTGGCTGTGCTAATATACATCCCCACCAATAGTGTAGTAGGGTTCTCTTTTCTCCATACCATTTCCAGTATTTATGTTTGTTGACTTTTTTGTTGGTGGCCATTCAGAATAGTATGAGGCAATACCTCATTTAGTTTTGATTTACATTTCTCTTATAATTAGTGATATTGAGCACTTTTCACGTGCAAAGCAGCTTTGCTTTTTTGTATGCCTTTCTGAAGTGAAATTTCATTTGTAAAAGACCTTCCATTGCTTATTGAAAAGAGGGGGAACCATATTATTGGTAGTATGCTTAGCCTTTGCCTTGTTTGCTGTAACTAGTCAGTGTGGTATTTTTGGTGATTCTTTAATGTCTTTTTCTCTAGTTACTTGTATTGCAAAATTGTCTGAGTCCTACTTGGGACAGAGGTCGACAGTATCATGGATCTTATTGAGGTATAGGGTCAAACTTTTTTGAAGAGAGGGAGCGCAAGAAGAATGTAGATCAAGTATAACCCAGCCCTGAATGCAGAGCTTTGTGATTCAGATTGTGGCTTAGACTCTTTTTGTGGGGAAAAGAAGTCTTTCTGAATGTCAGCAAGGAGTTAAGATAGTGACCTTGAACAGTAGATACCGCAAGGGGAGCGCTGGTGGGAAATGTACACAGTGCAACAGGCAGCCTCCCAGCCTGGCCCCAGAGGGATGCACTGAGTAGGCAGGCTCCTCCGGGATAGCTGTGTCTCATGTCTAAACTTCTTAAATTTCTGAAGGTAAGTTGAGAAGCCTCTAGAGGAAAAAAAGCAACTCATGTGTGTTATATGTGAAACTACACAGAATGTCATCATCTAAGAATGTTGTCATTCTAAGAAGAGCTTAGGAATCAGTGAATCCCAGAGTTTTTAAGCTCTTGGCTATTTGTATCTCCACTCATTTGTGCTGGTCCTTTTTTAAAACTAGCCACACTGTTATTACTGGCACATCAAAGTGTCCTGGAATGGAATGAATCCATGTAAGTGTTCCATTTAGCTCTTAGATATCAAGTGGCAGTAAAACTCAATTTGGAAATGGTAAACTAGAAAATAGAAATAAATTGCAAATGCCCAAGAGAACATGGCCAAGTTAGAAAAATGAGACCAAAAATAGTATATTATAGCTTTCTGTGCTAACAAAAATAGTGCTTCTTGATGTAGCAAGGAGGCTTATGGAATAAGAGTTTAGAGAAACTCATACTTTATAGACCATATTAGATGACATAAATGCTCTATTAGAGAGACAAAACCCTTTCTTTTAATGGCATGTCATTGCTTTCAGAAATTATTGAGGATATCTAATTCGGAAAGGGGCAGAATGGCTTTAAAAAGTTCCCTAGGTAACTCTGATGCATACCCTTGAGTAAAACCCACTTTTAAATAGGCTGGACTAGCAATTGAGCATAAATTGATCTCTTTTGTAAAATATACAATGTAAGTTAAAAAAAAAGTTAATCCTTCAGAACTCATTTGTTTCCTAAATATTTCACTAAGAAAATTACAAGGTTAAAATAGTTCCACTTTTATTTATATGATTTAAGTCTTTCCAAAAATACTTTTAATTTTTTAAAGACCTCTTAAACAGCTGTAGATTAACTTCTAGTAAACCTTTGTCTGCAAATCACAATTAAAATGTTTGAGTTAACAATTGGTTCCTAATGTATTTCATAATATTTCACAAGTGAGGTGAAAAGATTAAGTGTAGGTATTACTCTCAAACCTGAAACTCTGATAATTATTCACTGTGTATAACCTAAAGATGTTAGGGATCATTTGTATTTGAAAATGAGAGTAAGTGTAAGATTCTAAAAACATCCAGTCTTACAAGATTTTAAGATGTATGTCTATGGCTATAGGAATCAAAACAATGGGAATGTTGGCACTGATGAGGCCAAGTTAACTAGAGGACACCGTGGAAAGCTTAGCAAACCAACAGTGGAGGGGTGGAGACTCACATTTGACTGAGGCAGCATTGTAAGCAGGAGATGAAGGACAGATTCTCAATAACCAGAACTAGGACAAATGGATACCCATGATGATACAAATAAGTCTACTTCACACCACACACAAAAGTCAGCTCCTGGTAGATTAAAGATTAAGTGTGAAAAGCAAACACCAAAAACTTGAAAAGAAACTGTAGGAAAATCTTTGTATTTTATGTGGCTTAAAAAGGATTTTTTAAACAAATCACAAAAAGCCCAAACCACCATCAAGGAACATTACTGATAAATGTGATTCCATTAAAATTTTAAGCATCTCTCTGACAGAACACCATGAAACAAGTGAAAAGACAAGCCTCACATTAAGGGAATATATTTGAAATACAGAAAAGTGACAAAAGTATGCTCTCCTGAAACATATAAATAACAAAGAGCTTTTATGGTTAATAACAAAAGATAATACAGTGCAAAAAAATGGACAAAGTACATGATGAATAATTTATGAAAGAAGAAATAAAAATGGCTAATAAACATCTGCAAAGATGTTCAACATCAGGAAAAAGCAAATTAAGCAGTAAGAGCACTTTATCTCCAGATTGGCAAATGTTGAAAGTCTGGCAGTTCCAAACACTGGCAAGGATGTGGGGAACTGGGAACTCTTACTCACTACTGATGTTAAAGTTAATTTTTGCTGCCACTTTGCAGAGCAATTTGGCAACAACAAAGATATTTGAAGATGCTCCGATATGCTATATATCAGCATTCCACTGATCTATGCATGTAACCTGTTCTTCCTCATATACACCAGGAGACATTTACAACCATGCTTACTGCAGCATAGTTTTTAATTGCAAATATTGGGGGCTGTTGGACAAATTCTAATATGCATCTGTAGAACAACAGCAAAACGAACTAAAGAATGTTTATATAATGGAGTATCATATAGTAGTTGGAATGTATGAACTCCAGAGAATAGCCAAGGACAAATAAGAAAGGCTTCTTAAGTAAACAATGCAAAGAAACAGAGAAAAACAATAGAATGGAAAACACTAGAGATCTCTTCAAGAAAATTAGAGCTTCCAAGGGAATACTGCATGCAAAGATGGGCACAATAAAGGACAGAAATGGCAAGGACCTAATAGAAGCAGAAGAGATTAAGAAGAGGTGGAAAGAATATACAGAGGAACTGTATTAAAAAGTTCTTAATGACCCAGATAACCGTGATGGTGTGGTCACTTACCTAGAGCCAGACATCCTGGAGTGTGAAGCCAAGTGGGCCTTAAGAAACATTACTACAAACAGAGCTAGTGCAGGTGATGGGATTGCAGCTGAGCTATTTCAAATGCTAAAAGATGCTGCTATTAAAGTGTTGCACTTAATATGCCAGGAAATCCGGAAAACTCAGCAGTGGCTGCAGGACTGGAAAATGTCAGTTTTCATTCCAATCCCAAAGAAAGGTAATACCAAAGAATGTTCAAATTACTGTACAATTGCACAAAACACCAAAAACTTGAAAAGAAACTGTAGGAAAATCTTTGTATTTTATGTGGCTTAAAAAGGATTTTTTAAACAAATCACAAAAAGCCCAAACCACCATCAAGGAACATTACTGATAAATGTGATTCCATTAAAATTTTAAGCATCTCTCTGACAGAACACCATGAAACAAGTGAAAAGACAAGCCTCACATTAAGGGAATATATTTGAAATACAGAAAAGTGACAAAAGTATGCTCTCCTGAAACATATAAATAACAAAGAGCTTTTATGGTTAATAACAAAAGATAATACAGTGCAAAAAAATGGACAAAGTACATGATGAATAATTTATGAAAGAAGAAATAAAAATGGCTAATAAACATCTGCAAAGATGTTCAACATCAGGAAAAAGCAAATTAAGCAGTAAGAGCACTTTATCTCCAGATTGGCAAATGTTGAAAGTCTGGCAGTTCCAAACACTGGCAAGGATGTGGGGAACTGGGAACTCTTACTCACTACTGATGTTAAAGTTAATTTTTGCTGCCACTTTGCAGAGCAATTTGGCAACAACAAAGATATTTGAAGATGCTCCGATATGCTATATATCAGCATTCCACTGATCTATGCATGTAACCTGTTCTTCCTCATATACACCAGGAGACATTTACAACCATGCTTACTGCAGCATAGTTTTTAATTGCAAATATTGGGGGCTGTTGGACAAATTCTAATATGCATCTGTAGAACAACAGCAAAACGAACTAAAGAATGTTTATATAATGGAGTATCATATAGTAGTTGGAATGTATGAACTCCAGAGAATAGCCAAGGACAAATAAGAAAGGCTTCTTAAGTAAACAATGCAAAGAAACAGAGAAAAACAATAGAATGGAAAACACTAGAGATCTCTTCAAGAAAATTAGAGCTTCCAAGGGAATACTGCATGCAAAGATGGGCACAATAAAGGACAGAAATGGCAAGGACCTAATAGAAGCAGAAGAGATTAAGAAGAGGTGGAAAGAATATACAGAGGAACTGTATTAAAAAGTTCTTAATGACCCAGATAACCGTGATGGTGTGGTCACTTACCTAGAGCCAGACATCCTGGAGTGTGAAGCCAAGTGGGCCTTAAGAAACATTACTACAAACAGAGCTAGTGCAGGTGATGGGATTGCAGCTGAGCTATTTCAAATGCTAAAAGATGCTGCTATTAAAGTGTTGCACTTAATATGCCAGGAAATCCGGAAAACTCAGCAGTGGCTGCAGGACTGGAAAATGTCAGTTTTCATTCCAATCCCAAAGAAAGGTAATACCAAAGAATGTTCAAATTACTGTACAATTGCACGTATTTCACATGCTAGCAAAATTATGCTCAAAATCTTTCAGGCTAGGCCTCAGCAGTATGTGAATTGAGAACTTCCAGATGTGCAAGCTGGATATGAAAAGGCAGAGGAACTAGAGATTAAATTGCCAACATCTGCTGGATCATAGACAAAGCAAAGAAATTAAAAAAAAAAATCTACTTCTGTGTCATTGACTACACTAAAGCTTTTATGTGGATCACAACAAACTATGAAAAAAATCTTAAAGAGGTAGGAATATCAGACCACCTTACCTGACTTCTGAGAAACCAGTGTGCAGAACAAGAAGCAGCAGTTAGTACTGGACATGGAACCACAGAGTGGTTCAAAATAGGGAAAGGAGTCAAAGGACATATATGTCAAGGCTATATATTGTCACCCTGCTTATTTAACTTATATGCACAGTACATCCTGAGAAATGATGGACTGGATGAAGCACAAGCTGGAATCAAGATTGCTGGTAGAAATATCAATAACCTCAGATATGCAGATGATGCCACTTTATGGTAGAAAGTGAAGAGGAACTAAAGAGCCTCTTGATGAAGGTGAAAGAGGAGAGTGAAAAAGCTGGCTTAAAATTCAGCACTCAAAAAATTCAGATCATGGCATTCAGTCCTATCTCCTTATGGCAACTGGATGAAGAAACAGTGGAAACAGTGTCAGACTTTATTTTTTGGACTCCAAAATCACTGCAGATAATGACTATAGCCATGAAATTAAAAAACACTTGATCCTTGGAAGAAAAGCTATGACAGACCTAGACAGCATATTAAAAAACAGAGGCATTACTTTACTGGCAAAGGTCCGTCTAGTCAAAATTATGGTTTTTCCAGTAGTCATGTATATATGTGAGAGTTGGACCATAAAGAAGCCTGAGCGCTAAAGAATTGATGCTTTTGAACTGTGCTGATGAAGAAGACTCTTAAGTGTCCCTTGAACTGAAAAGAGATCAACCAGTCGGTCCTAAAGGAAATCAACCCTGAATATTCACTGGAAGGACTGGTGCTGAAGCTAAAGCTCTAATACTTTGGCCACCTGATACAAAGAGCCGACTCATTAGAAAAGACCCTGATACTGGGAAAGATTGAGGGATAGAGGAGAAGGGAGTGACAGAGGATAAGATGGCTGGATGGCATCACTGACTCAATGGACATGAGTTTGAGCAAACTCAGGGAGACACTGAAGGACAGGGAAGCCTGGCATGCTGCAGCTCATGGGATTGCAGAGAATCAGACAACTTGGCAACTGAGCAACAACAATATCCAGTACATGAATAAATTTCAACAGCAAAATGATGTGGAAAACCAACTTGCAGAATTATATATGTAATGATACTTACATTAAATATAAACTTTTGCAATATAATGTATATATATATCATATGTATATATATATACATATGAAGTAAAAGTCCTAAAAAATGAAAAAGAGTGAGCATCAACTACAGATTAGGGGTTACCTTTGTGGGGAGGGGAATGAAATCAGAAACCATTCAGGGAACTTAAACTCTATCCATAAGATTTTCTTTTTATGCCAAAGAATTAGAAGCAAATGTCACACAACATTAACTTGATTAAAATCTGGTTGGTGAGTGTAAGAGTAGAAATTGTATTACTCTCAACTCCTAAATGTTTTAAATAGTACATAATTTAAATAAAACCAAAAGAAAATTTTTATCTTAGATTCATTAATTAGAGAAGAATTCTCAAAAAAGTCAAGTGTGAACTGCACCCTACACACAGATCTGTTAGTATACAAATTATCCAAGACAAGCAGTTGTCTTTCCTAAATTTAAAGGTCCATGGGTGGTCAAACTTTTTCAATAAAGGGCCATGGAGTAAATATTTTTGGCTTTGTGGACCATACAGTGTCTGATACAACAGCTCAGCCATATCATATTAGTATAAAAGCAATCATAGGCAATAGATACATGAAAGACTATGTGTTCCAATAAATTTTACATTAAAAAAAGAAAAAACAGTGGGTTGAATTTGACCTAAGGGCCATAGTTTGCCAACCCCTACTCTAAATTCTTAGAGCCCCAAATCCCAAATGCTACCTTTCAGTACAGGCTGCTGCTGCTGTCTCTTCAGCTGTGTCCGACTATGTGACCCCATAGATGGCAGCCCACCAGGCTCCTCTGTCCCTGGGATTCTCCAGGCAAGAACACTGGAGTAGATTGCCATTTCCTTCTCCTTCGGTACAGGATATAACCCAAATCTTTAGTATTGTATATATTCAAGTTTAAAGTGAGTTTGAAAGTCTCCTACTGAGTAAAATTTAACAGAACTGATGTGTATTGAATGCTTGCCAGGGCTCAGGCACAGTACTAAGTCTGCATGTGTTTCTCATGTGAACTTTTCAACATTTCTGAGACAATCACCACGAGACAGACACCATTATCATCCCCATTTTCAGATGAAGAAACTGGAACTTAACAGAGGTTAAATGACTGGTCTAACTTTTCTGAGTTAATAAGTGATGTTAATCATAAAACACAAGCCCAGGGCTCCTAATCCCCCCAAAGCCTGTTCCGTTAATCCGACTGTTACACTATTCCATCTCCAGTGTCCATTATGCCTTCACTACATAAATTATCTAATGCAAACATCACAAATTAAAAATTGAAACATTGTGTGAGAATAAAACCTGGTATATTAGAAAGACATACACATTTTAGTAATCTGTTTCTTTTAGACACTCTTATCTAATAAAGACTTTAAAAAAGAAATGAAACTAAGGTCACTTTCCAGTTACCCAGAATGTAGCTGAGTAAGTACAATTAATAGGCAATCCACAAGCTTCATCCAACCCCCTATTTTTATTCTGTTACTTGTCTCCATGTAGTATGATGATGTAAGATGCTAGCTTGGATCTTTCCAATTGTCTAGGAAATGGTGACTCAGGCCATAGCTGAGGATAAAAGACTAAGTTCCCTACACTACATTTAGAGAATCACCAGGAGTGATTGGCGGGGCCTGCTGTGGGAATTGCTGTTTCACAGGACCAGCCCTGCTGGTGTGTCCTCCCCTGCACTCTTCCAGGGGAGAGTAGAAGCGAGAGCTCTTACTGCAAACAAAACAGGGTTTATGAAGCATTAATCTTTCTTCTCCCTGTGCTGCTGCCTACCTCCCAATGAGGGAAAGAGATATCAGACGTGTCCTGTTGCCTTCCTTCAGAGGGGGGGATGCTCAAACCATCTTGGCCCTGTACCCCATGGGAGACCCATGATTGTTTCTTACTTTAAAATGACTGAGCTTTTGAATCAGTGGATGACCCGGAAAGGGGAAGGAAAAAAAAAGGAACGATGAAATGTAAAGAGAGGGAACCTGCAAGTGGGTTAACCTGCACTCCCACCATTTCCTGTGGGTTGAGTGAACACAACCGAAGGTGATTTGAGGCATAAGCCATCTTTCTGGAGGAATATTTTCTGCACAGAGGGACCCTTGCTGAAAGAGGCTATAGGTCGTATTATCCATAGTGGAGGAAAGGGATGCCAAATGGAAAAGAATGAGAAGAACCTCAACTGTGTCTCACAATTTGGGGCTATATCAAGTCTTCCAAACAAGTGACTCAAAACATCCTCAAGAGAGAGGCGGCATTTGGATATCCTTGAATCAAAATTCCCCAAGTCAGAAATTTTTTCTTCCTTGATTTCCACCATATCTCCAGCACCTAGAACAGTTTGTGGCACAAAGTGAACACCAAACTCAGATTAAGATCTGCCACATGGAAAACAGAAACAGAAAAAGGAGAGCCACCAGTAACTTTTGATCAAAGAGAATGTCGCCCCTCTGACATAAGCCTGCCGTGGGAGCTTCCCTAGCAGCTTGGAGAGACAAGGAAGAGTGAGGAGCTGGGAAGAGAAGAGAACAAGATCATTTGCCTGCTCAAGTCCCTCAAGCCTTCAGCTTAGTGGGGCAGGGGTGGGGGAAGTTCTTAACTGAAGGTGAGCTTGCAGTGCTAACTGTACTATACTTTTCAATAGCTAAACTGAAAAATAATGGAAATGGAATACTACCCAGCAGGGAAGGGCAAGGGGAATTAACATAGCAATTGGAAAAATAAACCAATCACACATCCATACCTCAGTGACTAGAAACACTTCAGCCAAACAAGTTGCATTAATAATGTGATATCCTTGGAAAACATAAGTGATTAGAAAAGAAGGATTCTCCATCAGGAAAACTCTACCCTACAGAATTGTTTTTCTAGGGATGATGATGAATTTGGACATTTCCATTCACATGTTTATACTCAGTCCTTTTGGTGACAAGTGGCCCATATTTGTCAAATGACTAAGTGGCCTCACATCAATAACAATGCAAGACTGAACAGAGATAACATAGGAAATATCAGCTTCCAAAAGCATCAGTATAATGATGACCTCAGATGTATTTGAGGGGCCATCACTAAAGATTATTAGAAAGTGTAATAAACCGAACTGGAGAGGTGACAAAGATCATAGTCTAAGGCAGAAACCAAGGACAAAAACATAGAAAATGCACTTGGAATTGGAAAACAGGATCAGAGAAAGCATAATGAAGTAGATCCAAGTCATGCTTGAATGTCCAGTCACATGAACTATTAAAGGAACCTGCTGCTGCTGCTGCTAAGTTGCTTCAGTCGTGTCCGACTCTGTGCGACCCCATAGACGGCAGCCCGCCAGGCTCCCTCATCCCTGGGATTCTCCAGGCAAGAACACTGGAGTGGGTTGCCATTTCCTTCTCCAATTAAAGGAACCTGGCCAACTCAAATGAAGGGGCACTATTGATGACATGGGAGAGCTCAAGTAAATAACCATGTAGAGACTGACCTGCTATCTTGGCATCAGTGTCACTCAGCATGCAGTATTCATATGTTAAATCAGCTACCCAATTTAAAAAAAAATTGTGATTTCATTTCCCAAAGTTTAGTTGAATTTTTCTTTATTTTCTCTAGCTCATGGAGAGTAGCTTTGCTTTGTTTATTTGTTTGAGAATTAAATAATGCTTCTAATATGCCTAGAAAGTATCTGGCATAAAGCTTTGTTCAAAAAGTGTTAATTAATGTGAAGGGTCCAATTTTTCATCTGAGTGGTTCACAACTGTAACAAAATCTTGGACGATTAATTGAGAATTTAGTATACAGATAGAAATGTCAGTGTAAATACTCACACAGAGACCTGAAAATAATTTTGAGTCTAGTTAAGATGTATGATCGCATAATATCACTTTACTTGCCTTTTTCAAAATAATTAATTATGAGACTTAATTGTTACTAATTATGTTATAGCACCAAGTGGTATCCTGAGCTCTGAAGAAGTAGGATTTCTCTTATATCAGATTCTCAAACACAGCTCTTATGACCTTATGTCAAATTGCATTTCTTTTCTCCACCCAATATTCTCGCATTTCATCCCATGTGGAGTCATTTTTTAAGAATTTGTTAAAGAGTAGAGGGAGCAACATGATTGTGACTCAGGATATCTCTGGGAGAGTCTGTTTCTGAAAACAGCTGATTTACCATGGGATGGCCATGGAATTCTGAGTACCGCCATAGCTACATTAATCAGACAGTTATTAACTTAAACTGCAAAGGAGGGAGAGTTCAAAAAGTGCATTGCGAAGCTACAATAAACCAGAGGCTTTTTATTCTAGCAATCTACGAAAGCTTTACATTTTTATTTCCAATTAACCTATCAATACTGATGTCACTTAAATACTCCTAAGGAATGTTATCTCCTTATTATTGCCAGAAAACATGCTGCCCAATTTCATAGCTCAGCTGTTCTCATGCATGGATGGACAATCTGAATTAACTTGAACAGGAACAAGATTTTTAGATACTCGGCTTCATTCCTAGTTGTAAATTTTAAGTAATTAATATGTGACTTTAAGTAGTAAAGAAAATTGGATAATGTTTATTTTGTGCATCAAAATAATAGTAATACACTGCTATTCTATCTATTCAGTGTTAGCATATCAATAGAAAAATTATTGTAATCCACACATTCAATGCCAGGATAATTGAATATGGCAGCGATGAGTAAAGACCCTCTGGAGAGCTGTCTTAAAATTAAGCTATTAAAGAAAGATGGTGTTTTCAATATGACCAAACAAAGACAGTCGACCCCAGAGACATGAGTTTTTCTGCCTTGCGTACAGACTCCTTTTGCATATTAAAATCAGGCCCAAGGACATCCATTATTCTGCTGATCTGAAACTTGATGCTAAAGACTAATTTTTATTCATGGAGAAAGTACCTGAAGTGATCAGGGAAGCCCAGAATGTAAAGTACTAACTAGATCTATTTACAGTTATAGGTTGTTCTCATTACACCATTCATCAGACCTTCTTTCTCATCCTACTCCTGCTTGAATGAACCTGGACTTCCAAACTATTTATGACACATGATTGTGTGTATACTTTTAACAATAGCCCAAAGGTCAATAATAAATCTCAAACATCTTACATGGTCTCTTGTTCCTATAGAAGGAACCTTTGACTGTGAACTAAATAAAAACCCACAAGTGAGTCACTCTCCCCTCCTCAGTGATGCTGAAGCAACTTGAGAAGAATAGGGAGCTGTGGGTTTGGGAATGAGGGAATCTATGTCTCATCTTGTGACTTCTGCTTATGAGCCATGTGGCCTTTCAGAAAGCCCTATTCCTCCCTCAAGCGCAGAGACCTCACCTTAAAGTAAAGATAGTAGAAACCAGAGAGGAAGGGACTAATAAGATGTGCCCTCAGTGGCCCTGTATATGGTTTAGTGTGTGTGGTGGGTGTCTTGTTAGCAACTGCTTCCTTGACTTATTTACCCCCAAATCAATTAGCCAATCATTTGTCTTTCTCTCTCTCCCTCCCTCCCTCTCTCTCTCTCACATACCAGTCAGTATTGCTAGATGCTACAGAGGATATTGTAGAAGTGTAAATCATGATCTCTGCACTCAAATGGTATACTTTGGGAGGGTATAATTATGTCTCATATGAATTTATTGTCCAGTGCTTCTCATAGGTCTCAGTAAACACAAAAATAATATGTCTGCTGCTTTTAGCCAGCTTTTGCCAGCACAGGCGTGGTTATATCAGAAAGAAAAGAGTTGCTTCCACCTTGTGGCTGGATCTTCTTTAGCTTGTTCCTGGCAAAACCCTGATATTGCTAAGCTTACTTCTCCTGGCAAGTAGAAGACTGTATTATTTTTACTTTTATATACTTTTTCTCCTTTATATTATGACAGAGATTACAAATTTCTCTTTAGTCCTTGTTCTCATGGGATTCAAAGTTAGCCTTGGCCAAAACGTAGTGGGCAGCATTGATTCATTCACTTGAGAAATGCTAATGAAGCTCTTATCCTGTGCTAGTCACCTCAGCCAACAGTGGAAAAATGAGTGAGCACAGAACTGCCCTCAAAGGGTTCTGACCCCAGAGCCACTCCCCCTCGAACTCCCCCGATCCTCAACTCCTCAAGGACTCTCCTCCCATTAATCATCTTATATCTTACACAGTAATAACTTCTGTCCTTGCTGCAAGTTTTATTATCTGCTGTTTATAAGGCAGTGTAGATGGAACAAAGGTACAGTCCCTCTTGCCAGGAGTGTATACTTTAGTAGGTGCAGACACAGTGGGGAGAATAAATGCAGATATGATGAGAATGAGAGAGGCATAGTCAGGAGACTTACACCCTGTAAGAAAGGCATAGTCAGGAGACTTACACCCTGTAACAGAGGCATAGTCAGCATGCAGTGAACGCCTAGAAAAAGGTGGTGACATCTCCCCTTGGAGGGACCAGAGGTGGCTTCATGGAGGAGTTGAGCAGAACCTTAAAGAATGGGCACAACTGCAAGATAAGACAGGAGGAGTTGGGGAGAACAGCAAGAAAAACTGGCAGAGGCGATAGCAAGAGCAAATATGCAGAGGTGCATATTTCCACCACTCTACCCAGGGGAGAGTGGTGGAAAAAGAAGCCATCCAGATTGAACCTGAGAGAGTGGCAGGAATGAGCTGGAAGGTTGGGGACACCAGATCCTGGACGCTCATCACACCATGTTAAGGGTCTGGATTCTATTCAGGAAGTCTGGGAAAGGAGGGTGGGTGTGTGAAAAGGAGAGAGACCACAGCAGAGGTGAGCTTCAAAAGATGATGGTGGCAGCCACAAGGACCAAAAGAGGAGGCAGAGGAGAGACACAGAGAATGGAAGATGAAGGCAGGAGAAACGACAGGCTGGAGACCTAGAGGGAGTAGGGTGGATGGGGATCAGAAACTGACTAGATGCAAAGGTGACTCAGAAATCTTTAGCAGTTTTAAAAAGTAGGTATAATTCAGTGACCCTGATGCCACTTGTCTTTCTATAACATTATCTTAAGAGACTATCTTGGGCTTCCCTCGTGGCTCAGAGGTTAAAGCGTCTGCCTCTGATGCAGGAGACCTGGGTTCAGTCCCTGGGTTGGGAAGATCCCCTGGAGAAGGAAATGGTAACCCACTCCAGTATTCTTGCCTAGAGAATCCCATGGACAGAGAAGCCTGGTAGGCTACAGTCCACGGGGTCTCAAAGAGTCGGACACGACTGAGCGACTTCACTTCACTTCACTTCACTTCACTTCAAGACACTATATACATAAAAATGAAATATTAAAACAAATAAAGCCTTTTAAAAATAGCTTCTCCAATGTGAACAAAGTTAGCACTACCTGATTTTTATGTCTTGTCCTTGAATTATATTATAAAGCCTTTGTCTTAGTCCCTTCAGGCTGCTATAACAAAATACCATTGAGTGAGTGGCTTCTTATAGACAACAGAAATTTATTTCCAGTAATTCTGGAGGCCAGAAGTCAAAGATCAAGGTGCCAGAAGATTTAATGTCTGGTGAGAGAAGAGGAACTAAAAAGCCTTTTGATGAAAGTGAAAGAAAAGAGTGAAAAAGTTGGCTTAAAGCTCAACATTCAGAAAACTAAGATCATGGCATCTGGTCCCATCACTTCATGGGAATTAGATGGGGAAACAGTGGAAACAGTGTCAGACTTTATTTTGGGGGGCTCCAAAATCACTGCAGATGGTGATTGCAGCCATAAAATTAAAAGACGCTTTCTCCTTGAAAGGAAAGGTATAACCAACCTAGATGGCATATTCAAAAGCAGAGGCATTACTTTGCCGACAAAGGTCCATCTAGTCAAGGCTATGGCTTTTGCAGTGGTCATGTATGGATGTGAGAGTTGGATGGTGAAGAAAGCTGAGCACCGAAGAATTGATGCTTTTGAACTGTGGTGTTGGAGAAGACCCTTGAGAGTCCCTTGGACTGCAAGGAGACCCAACCAGTCCATTCTGAAGGAGATCAGCCCTGGAATTTCTTTGGAAGGAATGCTGCTAAAGCTGAAACTCCAATACTTTGGCCACCTCATGCAAAGTGTTGACTCATTGGAAAATATTCTGATGCTGGGAGGGATTAGGGGCAAGAGGAGAAGGGGACGACAGAGGATGAGATGTCTGGATAGCATCACAGACTTGATGGACGTGAGTTTGGGTGAACTCCGAGAGTTGGTGATGGACAGGGAGGCCTGGCGTGCTGCAGTTCATGGGGTCACAAAGAGTTGGACACGACTGAGCGACTGAACTGACTGAACTGACTGACTGAGAGCCTATTTACTGGTCCTGTG
>SJYC01144932.1:0-40898 GCA_006408675.1 Madoqua kirkii | reverse complement strand
ACCGACTGAACTGAACTGAACTGAACTGAATCCCATTCATGAAGGCTCTCCTCTCAGGGCCTAATCACCTCCCAAAGGTCATCACCTTGGAGGCTAGGATCTCAGCCTGTGAACCAGGTGGGGGATACAAGTGTTCGGATCACAGGAGCCTTCATATGTCATGTCATATTCATCCATAGATTTAAAATCTATCCCCATCCCACACGCACCCCACCCCAAGTGTTGGTGCTTCTTTTCTTTTACTTCCTCTCAAATCTAGTCTCTTCCCTCCTTATTCTGCACCCAAACTCTCTTGCCCTCTGGTTTCCTGTTGGATTAGGCTGATAAGAAGCACTAGTAGGAAACCAAAGGGCAGTGTGTTCGCTTTCTATTCCAGCTGTAACAAAGTACTGCAAACTTATTGGCTTAAGACAGCACACGTGTATTATCTTACAGTTTTAGAGGTCATATTCCAAAGCAGTTTCAGTGGGTTAAAAATCAAGTTGTCTTATGAGCAGATCTATTTCCTCCTGTAGGATCTAGGAAAGAATCCATTCCCTTGCCTTTCCAGCTCATAGAGCCACCTGTATTCCTTGGCTTTTAGCCCCTTCCTCCATCCTCAACACCAGCAGCAGATCATCTTCCCTTATCCCTGACCTTTGCTTCAGTCCCAAATCTCTTCTCTCTCAGACTTTAACCCCTGTAATTACACTGGGTCCACTCAGAGAAGCAGGATAGCCCTCCCATCTCAAGATCCTTAACATATTCACATCTATAAAATCCCTTTTGCCATGTAAAGTGATATATTCACAGATTCTAGGGCCTAGATGTCGATGTCTTTGGGGGGATGTTACTCCGCCGGCCTCAGAAATGTTGATGTGTTCTTACCCCTGTTGCCCCCTGCTGTGGTGCCCTGGGCCCAGCAGTGCCCCTTCCTCTACCACAGCAGCTCTAGTCAGGTGGCCCCTCTTTCACGGTTTGAGCTCTCATATGCCCCTGTAACTTTCTGTTCCTCTGGCAGAGGAATAGATGCTATTGGTATCTGCCCTCTTTGGTTGTCTTAACCTTGCTCACACCTCTGAAATAGTCCCATTATTAAATTCTCTTCAAAAATCCCAGCTGACAGATACACCCATCTGGGTATACCTTTCACTGTAACTCACACTGTAAACATCAGGTCTGGAATTGGTATGTGCACATATGCACACACACACACACGCACAGTAAATGCAAAGGCAATTTGCAAACAGATTAGCTTCAGGAAAACAAGAATTGGTTATCCTCTGCCTGTATAGCAGTCACCACACAACGACCAATGCTTGCATCTGAAAGATAAATCTATCTGATTAGATAAGTATGCAGAATAATAATCCCTCGTTTTCTCTCAATTACATGCAGGGAAGGGAAATCACAGCCTATATTAGGGCCACAATTACACACACACACGCACAGTAAATGCAAAGGCAATTTGCAAACAGATTAGCTTCAGGAAAACAAGAATTGGTTATCCTCTGCCTGTATAGCAGTCACCACACAACGACCAATGCTTGCATCTGAAAGATAAATCTATCTGATTAGATAAGTATGCAGAATAATAATCCCTCGTTTTCTCTCAATTACATGCAGGGAAGGGAAATCACAGCCTATATTAGGGCCACAATGGAAAGTTTTCTTTTTGATTTGCTTTTGTTTATTTTTCAGTCAACCAGGGAAACTGACTTCATGACCTAATATAAGTGATTTCCAAGAAAATGAATAAGCCACTAGCTGAGCCGCCAATGATAGTTTCTATTCTTGCTCAGGCAGATAATTTTAAGATATTTCCCCAGTCTCCTCTTCTTGCCTGAGCAGTCAAAACAGTGTATGAAAATGGAATGGTTGTGCTTATTTTTTGCTTCGTAAAAAATATTTTGCATCAACCAGCTTGTCTTTAAAATCTTCTTTGCATTTCTGTTTGTGGCCACACAAGCAGTTATCCCTCTGTCCTGGTTTAGGGTTTGGATTATCTGCTCAACATTCAAGGAGGTTTCTTTTTGTAAGAACTGTTTGTCAAAATCATAGAATAAAAGTAGCATTAACATCCTATAGGAATTCCTAAAAGGCAGTACTTAGCAAACCAACAAAGATTTTGGGAGTCTTTAACCTCTCAGTGACATTTTCAGAAAACCACTTCCCTCATTTCTCCATTAAATACATTTTCAACCCCTCAGGGGCTTCTCTCCTAGATTCATTGTGAAGAACTTACCATTGTGTTTCTTTTTTTTTTCTCTCTTCTACCATTATGAAGATGATGATAGCTACTACAATTATGTGCTTCCCTTGTGGCTCAGAGGATAAAGCGTCTTCCTGCAAAGCAGGAGACCTGGGTTCGATCCCTGGGTTGGGAAGATCCCCTGGAGAAGGAGACGGCAACCCACTCCAGTATTCTTGCCTTGAGAATCCCATGGACAGAGGAGCCTGGCAGGCTACAGCCCACAGGGTCGCAAAGAGTCAGACACGACTGAGCGACTTCACACACACACACACACACACACACACACTACAATTAATAATAAAGTTAATATTTAAATAGAGTTTACAAGCCATTTATGTACATGTTATACTATTTGATCATGGTCAAGTCTGGCTGACACATATCACAAAATCAGATTTAAAACTTTTTATACATTTTGCTGAACTTGATTGAAACAATAAGGAACACGGAGTCAGAACACAGCTTCTGAAAAACTCTTACTTTCAATTTTCCTTCATCCATTGAAGCAATATATATGGATATTCCCCATGTGATGGAGTCTCTGCCCTTAAGAGCTTACAGTGTTATGACAGGCAAAGGTCAATACCATCCCTTGGTATCTATGGAGATTGGTTCTAGGACCCCCACAGACACCAAAATCCAAGAATGCTCAAGTCCGTCATATAAAATGGTATCATATTTGCATATAAACTACTTACATACAATATGTTTGCATATATTTTGCATGTAAAATATATAAACTACTTATATACATCAGTGATCATACTTATCACCTCTAGGGTACTCATTATACCTCATACAATATAAATGCTGTATAAGCAGTTGTAAATACAATGTCAGTGTTAGGTAAATAGTTACCAGGCATGCCAATTTCAAATTTTGCTTTTTGGAACTTTCTGGAATTAAAGATATATATCTATTTGACAATAACACCTAGGGAAATGGAGGGCCAACTTTTAAAGAAATGCTTAGAAAAGGTACCCAACCCAAACTATGGGATCATAGAAGGCTTCCTGTATGCAGGCATACCTGAGGTTTCTCCTAAGGGTTGAGTAGGATTTAGTTGTTGTTTGAATGGGGAAAGGCAGATTCTAAAAGGAAACCACATGTGCAAAGGTACATAAAGAGAACAGCTCCACTTGGAAAGTATTTATAAGGCAGGAAATGGGTGACCTGAGGAAGGAAACATCAACACAGGTTAAAAGCCCTAGAAGAGTGAGATTTGGGTTGGGAGTGGCGGGGGGCGGGGAGCAATCTAATAATATCCCCTATATGAGATTAGTGTTAGTAATATTTGACAAAGGAAAAGAGAAGTTTTGGTGATAAAGATACCAAATTATAATTTAGAATTGACTTCCACAATTGGGCTACTGCGTCATCTTTAAATTTCACATACATTTCCATGTTTTAATTTACTGAATTGTAAAAGTAAGAATGAGAAATGAAAACTGTTGAATAAGGAGCTCCCCCTGAATCACCAAAGCGGCCCCCTGAGTGAGCGGCCAGGGCACCACTCCTGCCCCAGTCAAAGACTGAACATTTTTTGAGCTGTTACTGAATCTTTTCTAAAGAGAAGATAAATTAACAAAAATGTGGAATAAGGTACCGCACTCATATCAAGGCTCTGCACTGACTCAACTTCTTGTTCCCCTCTGGTTCCTCTCACCTTCATGACCCTTCCAAGCAGGTATGGGCTCAGGTATAACCCTGATGAAGAACTTTTCTGCAGATTCACCAGGGCTTTTCACACTTCTCTTTGGATGAAGTTTGTAAGAAATGTTTTCTTTTTAAATGATTACAGTCAAAACATAGAGTCTTAGACAGAGTTCAGTGTATAGAATAAGTGAGGCAAATAAAATCCACAGAATTTTGGTGTTGTCAAAATTTCAATTTCAATCTGTACTTCAATTTCCAGGGGGATAGAAGTTTTTTCAGGAAAAGCGTGCTGACTTAATGGGCTCCTGTGCCTTGCTGAGGCAATTGTGCACCACAGTTTATAACCAGAGCGAGGTCCTGTAATAGACACTTGGATCCTGTCTAATTCAATCAACAGTCTCATGGAAGACATGGGGAAGTGAACCAAAGCACTCAGTGTAACCCCTTGGAAAAGATTTATACTGTAACAGTCATTAAATAATATCTAACAAAGGTTAATTGTGAAAAAAACCATAATATAGTACAGGTCACTATTGAAGTGAAAGTCAGCCTGTCCTTTGCTCCAGCAGGGCCCTCGCAGACCAGGTGTCCTGTTGTCATAGCACCAGTGACAATGCCTCTGGCAGAAGCGAAGACCCAAATTCTAATTTTGTTTTTTCTGATTTTATTTAGACTCAGCCTCCTTTCTTCTTTCTCTTGATCCTTTAGCATTTGTTTCCCATAATAACAACATACCTGTCTCTAGCAATTTTTATAGGTCACCTTTACTGAAACCTCATTCGGTCTCTTGTAATACTGTTGAAATTGCTGTGATTTGGCTGCAAGTGCCTAAGGCAATATTTCAAGACGGTTTTATGGTGTGCAGAGGTGCTCAAAAGCGAGTTTTCTGTGTCATGAAAACGAAGACGGTTACTATAACTGAAAAGCAAACCTAAAATTCATTTACTCAAACATGATTAACTGAGGGCCTACTTGTTGGGAATTGTGGCAGGTATAGATGACATGGAGGCAGGAGGCGCTTTCCTTGCTCTTGAGGGATCTAGAGTCAGGGAGAGAAACCAGCCTGTAAGCGAAGAATTATGACAAAACTATCCTGTGACCTCAGTCCATTAGCCACACAAATGGTCCACAGCTAAGTTTTTCATGAAACAGCAGATAGAGGCATCAACTATTTTTTGACATAAAATTCTAAAGAAGCTCAATTCCTCACACCTAGTTATAATCTAGGATCACTTCAGTCACGCATAATCATATGAAATAGATTCTTGTGGTATAAAGGCAGTGAACTGATTGCAGCCAGCCAGGAATGTTTGTGGAGAAACCTGAGGAAGCCTTGAGTGGAAACTACCATGATTAGGGGCTGCAGTAAGCCCAGAATTAATATAGTCCTTGTAAAGATTTCGTTGAGTCGAACCAAATACTGTCTACAAAAATGTGTACAGTACAGAGCTTTTTTTTTTTCTTGCAACCTGGACTATTAATTGCTTAAAAAATACTGAAACTTTGGGAAATTTCCTGGTGGTTCAGTGGTTAGGATTCAGTGCTTTCATGGCTGGGGGCCCAGACTTGATCCCTGGTCAAGGAAGTAAGATCCTATATGGCACGGCCAATATATATGTATATATTGAAATTTTACCTTTACCTGCCTTGGCTTTCCAATAAGAGAAGTTTTACCAGCAGAGCCTCAAGCAAGTTCAAGGACTTAGTAATAGTTTTGTTAGGAAAGAAAAAAACCTGCCAAGATGTGAATAGAAATGTGTGCATAGAAATGCAGCAGAATTTGTTAGGCTGGGCCAAGATGGCAGCCTTCGGTCACTCTGCCTTGCCCCTGAGACACCACTGTGAGGTTGTCAATTTCCCAAGGGGACCACAGATACAAGTATTTCTTTCACAGGGGAAAAAAAAAGAATGCCTAGAATTCATGTTATATCCTTTGGTTAGTTTCCTACATTTAACATCTCCTTGATCCCCATAAAACAATATGCACATTCCTGAATTATGTCTATGGCTGGCTGGCCGTCTGTCTGTTTCTCCATCATCCCCACTCTCTCTGTCTCCTCCCCCATCCCTCTCTCAACTCTAACTCAAACTCGATACTTTAAAAGTTCGCTAAGAACAAGTAGAGGAGATCTTCAGTTTCATTTAGTACCACAACTCAGTTGAAGATAGCTCCATGGTGAAGCGTGTAGAAAGAGAAGACTACATTAGGGTCACACCTGGTCTTTTTCTTCAACCCTGAACAACCTGTATGTTTTCCATTGTTTCTTTTTTTTTTTTTTTTCCTCTTGCATTGAAAACTATTTTTTAAATTAATTAATTTTAATTAGAGGCCAATTACAATATTGTAGTGGTTTTGCCATACATTGACATGAATCAGCCATGGGTATACATGTATCCCCCATCCTGATCCCCTCTCCCACCTTCCTCCCCATCCCATCCCTCAGGGTCATCCCAGTGCACCAGCCCTGAGCACCCTGTCTCATGTATCGAACCTAGACTCATGATCTGTTTCACATATGGTAATATACATGTTTCAATGCTGTTCTCTCAAATCATCCCACCTTCTCCATCTCCCACAGAGTCCAAAAGTCTGTTCTTTACATCTGTGTCTCTTTTGCTGTCTTGCGTATAGGGTCATCATTTCCATCTCTAAATTCCATATATATGCGTTAATATACTGTATTGGTATTTTTCTTTCTGATTTACTTCACTGTCTATAATAGGCTCATTAGAACTGATTCAAATGTATTCTTTTTAATAGCTGAGTAATATTCCATTATCAAATTATCTCCCCCAAATATTCACATGCGATATAGGAAAAGGACCCTTCAACTGGCCACACCCGGCCGCTGAATGAAAGTCAGAAGGTAACGAGAACCTCTTCCTTCCCTGACAAATTCATTTTCTTAGTCATCTGGATGCTCACAGGATGAAAGTGAAAAGAATCACTTCTCAAATTTCTTTATGAACTTCCACGTCAAATAACTATGTATAAGACTGATACTGGACTGAAAGTGAAGAGTAAACTTTTTTAGCATTTGTGGCATTTCACAAGGATGGACATCTCCTGGCTGGGCCTGGACTGTTTGTTACCTCTGACACTAGGTCCAAATGAGTTTAACTGCTTTTGCAATATGCCCAGAATACCTGTAAGATTCACATCTTCAACAGTGGCAGTATTTCCATCTTATTGCCCAACCAGCATCTATCCCACCACTGCCACCACAAAGTTTTTTTCCTGAATTTGCCAAGATCTTGGACTATTTCAAACTTCCATTGCTCCCAGTGAGGCAGGAAAACTGGCTCCCTGGCTCCCTGGAATGGACAGGGGCTTGGGAGAAACTGAAAATCTTAGACAAGGGGCTAAGGACCTTCAGTCCAACCAGCATCAGAGTTATTGTCTTCTGAGGAGATCCCACATGGAATGCTGCCAAGCCAAGAGGTCAGCTCAGACTTCCAAAAACTCAGCAAAAATCTTCCCAGAGCTCAGTCCTGAAAATCCCACACTGGAGACACACCGCGTCCAGCCCCATGAAGCCCTTGAACCCTCTGTTCCTCCAACTCCTACACAATCTTCCAACTCACCACCTCTCCCTGGCCATATTGCTCCCTTAATTCTCATGGCTCTTAGTAAGGGAAAGGGCAAGTAACAGACAGGAGAATGACAGCATACACTTCCTAAGTATGGCTCTTAGTGTTTCTGTCACACCCTAAGAATCGTTCTATACAATTCTTGTCGAAATGCCAGTCTTGAGAGAGAAGTCCTCAGGCAGCGGTGTCTGTCAAGGTTTGAGTTTTGGATCAAGAGTATGTATAACCCCCTCCCCCCATGGGTCTCAAGATAAGCTGTGTGGTAATGCTTCATTCATTCATTCATTTACAAGTATGTACAGTGAACCCCATACAAGATCAATACCCAAATGGGACTTAGTCCCTGCCCTCATTTATCCTATGATTTCCTTCCCCACGTCTTCCAATTTCTCATCTGAACAAACAACATGACCGCCTCACAACTTCAGCTCCATTCCTCAAGCTTCTACTTTCTCTCCAGTCCACTCTTCATACTGATGTCTCAGGGAAATTTCTAAACACCACTCTGTTTTCCTGGTCAGCTTGCCCCCTATTCAAAATTTTTAGTGCTTTACTGTTGCCTTTAAAATAAAGCCCAAACCCCTGAGTAGCAGGATTAACTGCCGGCAGTTCCCCCAAGCATCCCATGCTCTCAGCCCTCGGGCTCTTTGCCTATGCTGTCCTCTCCACCTAGAATGCTTTTCCTCTTCCTTTACCAAGAGAATTCCTGCTGATACTTCCGAATCCAGTTGAGATGTCACTACCTGCAGGAAGCTCTCTCTAACTACCAGCCACATTTATTCTAATTTAGATGCTCCTCCCTTCTCTTTCATTAGCACTTTGTGTACACTTCTGTCATAGCAAAACTATATCGAATAGTAACTATCTTATTTACCCACTTTCTCCCCCAACTAGACTGTGAATGTGTTGTAAATAAAAACTATACTTTTTGTCACTATCCAATCTCCCAGTAGACTGTCCAAGACATAATAAGTGCTCAGAAATTGTTTGATGAGTGAAGAAGTTCAAAACCTAAGAGGGAAGACAAAGAGACATAATTCCCTAATGAAGTGTGATAGATAACAGAGTGGGGTGCAGTGATAACTGAGCAGAGGGATTGCATCTTCTGCTTGTGGAGAAGACAGGGTCTAGGAAGTCATCCCTGGGGAGAAGAGCTTGGGTTGGCCTTGAGGGAAGATTAGGAAGGCACCAGGCCTGTAGGGAAGACAAGGCAAGGGAATAGTGGCATATGGAAGGCCCTAGCCGCCTCAGTGAGTATGATGCTTCAGGGGAGATATCCCTCAGAAGAATGATGCTGGTGACCATGTGAAGATATTGGTGGGAATAATCCAGAGGGAGGCAGGAACTGAACTAGGAGCTCAGCAGGACCCCCAGGTTTCTAGCTTGGGTGAATAGTGGCGCTGTTGTCCAGGATGAGGACTTGAGAGGACAGACCATCTGGAGAGAAAGATGGTGAGCCCGATCGGCTGGTGTTGAGCTGGAGTGGCCTGCTGGACATCCCAGTGGAGGAGATGTTTAGCAGTCAGTCAGGTATATGAACCTGAAGAGAGTAGCCAAGAATGAAGACTCTATTCTAACAGCTTCACTGAAACCTGTGCTTAACCTCTATGATGTGATGCTGGGCTTTGGGGTTTCAGTCACAGGCAAGGACTGCTGAGAGAGGGATAATTGGTCCCACTTCTGCCTCTGGCTTATACCTGACCTCAGGCTAGCTGCTGAACTTCAGGCTGTGCCTAGTGCCTCCTGGGAAAGGAGACCGTAAAGGAGACCTGAAGAAAAATGGTGCAAACCTTGGCCCTAAAACAGATTAATTTTGTCCTGTCTTTATGTGGAATTTATGCCATTGAGGCCAACCTCTTCCACTGCCTTGAAACAGTGCTTCCAAAGGCCACCAAGTATACAAAGTGGGGAGCCTTTACCTTCATTACATTGAAGTCCTTTCCCCTTAGGGAATCCTATTTAGGTAGAGGCATCATTTCCATGGCCTTCCCAGATGGCGCTGGTGGTAAAGAACCTACTTGCCTCTGTTGATGCAGAGATGTGGATTTGATCCCTAAGTCAGGAAAATTCCCTGGAGGAGGGCATGACAATCCACTCTAGGATTCTTGCCTGGAGAAACCCATGACAGAGGAGCCTACAGTCAATAGGGTCAGACAGAGTCAGACATGACTGGAGTGACATAGCACACACACAAGCACATACATCACTTCTTTGCGATAATAAACATATGTTTATTCTCCCCTCCCCCCACTATGTTCTACCATTTGGCTGTTGTGACAGCAACTTTTTGTTCCTGTTCTGGTCCAGCCTATAGCACTCACTTTGATAGTGCTCCCTTAAAAGGGGCTTATTTGCAATTCTGTCTGCATTATCAAGTTCAGGAACCCACCTAAAATAGCATTTCTGCAAAGCAACTCATTGTGCTTTTCCTGGCTAATTTGTCTTAAGTGACTCGCATTGAAATGAAACATATTTTAATTCAAAGGTTCCTGACAGTAATAGTACTGTGGGAGTTACATGGTGTGCTCATGGTTGAACCTCTTTTATTCCAAGTATCTATTCACAAAGGATAATGGGAGCTGCTTATGGAACACATGCATGCTCAGTTGTTTCAGCTGTGTCCAACTCTTTGCAACCCCATGGACTGCAGCCCACGAGGCTCCCCTGTCCATGGGATTCTCCAGGCAAGATTACTGAAGTGCGTAGACATGCCTAGGTATTGTCAACAATTCAAGAGGAATTGTTATTTAACCAAAGAGTTTCTGGCAGTCAGATGTGAGAATGGCAAAGATTTAGCAAGGGCATTAGTCATGTATGGAGAATGGAGTCATTTTTAATTCAAAGGACTGTGATAGAAAATTCATCATCAAACTTGAATATCAACCAACCACTATTTACAAAGAAGGTAATATCACAGAATCACCCAGGGAAATGTAAATAAATGGTGCATAACAAAAATTCTCAGGGAAGCCCAAAAACCAGTTATTCCATCCAACACACTGAATTAGATCCTGCCCTGTGTTCAGTGAAAAGTCCTTAAAATATTACTTCTTGACTCAAAGCGAAAATGCCAGCTTATTTAGAACTGCAGCATCAAACACATCTAATTTTTTATGAAAATCCTAAATAGTTTAATTATGACCTCTTCATACTGGCTAAATATAAGTGACATACCATTACAACCTTCATGGTCTAATATTTGAATTTCTACAAAGATAAATAAAGTTTGGTGGTCAGATTCAGGATGCAGCCAGGGATTAGCCTCTACTAAGGAGCAGCAGGCTGCAACCAAGCCTTTCTGTTGCTCTCTGGAAACTGGTCATCTGTGGGTGCTTCTCTGTTGGAAATGCAACTTGAATAAAACCATCTTTGGCTAACGTGATGTTTCTTTAATTAACAGGTAGGAGATCAGATCATTGAAATCAATGGGGAGAGCACAAGAGACATGACCCACGCCAGAGCAATAGAGCTCATCAAATCAGGTGGAAGGAGAGTGAGGCTACTGCTGAAGCGCGGGACGGGCCAGGTCCCAGAGTATGGTACGTGTCACATTTTGATTCATGTTTTTTCTGTTGCTTCTGTGCCCATAAATGCCTATGCTTATTTATAAAGCTACAAAAGTTCTCTAATTCTACCTAAATATATATTTAGTGATCAGTGGACATAGATCTATGCACATGTGTATATTTAAGGACAGGGTATATATTATATGTTTGTGAGCTCTTTCTTTTGCTCTTTTATTTAGGTAATGTTGAAAATAGCAAATGTAGGACCTTTCAAGGCATCTCTGAGTGTGCTGGGAGATCTGGCTAAATTTATATATTAGAACTTCTGTTATTTGACTGATAGTCCTCTGTTCATTTGAGTCCACAGTAATTTATCATTTCCTAAAATGACTCATGCATCAGACTGTCCTGTGGGATATGTAACCTGGGCCAAGGGACCAGCAAGACCAAATCTTCAGGCTATGAAGATTAAAACATAAACTTCAGTTCAGGCAGTGGTTGCATTGCCTTGGAGCTCAAGGACATTCCAAAAGTTCACTGTTATATGGTGTATCTAGATGCTTGTGAGGAAGCCTTTACAGTGCATTTTAATTCATAGATTTGCCTTCGGAAGTCCATAGTGTTATTTCCCAAAAGCCCATTTAAGGAACAGCCAACATCATACCCTGATATATCAGAAACATGAGAAAGAGAGAAACCTTGGCTTGTCTTTAATCTCAAGGAGTAACAGAGAGACAGACAGACATCAGTCAAGAGTAATACCGATAATAAATGTCCAGGTTAGGGAAATAAGATCTAACCACTGATCTGAATAAGTAGCTGAGGATGTTGATCTAGATTAAATTGACTCCCATTTTCACTCTTCCATTCTTAAAAATTTAAGTAGTACTTTTTCCTCTTAAATTGTGCTTTCTGCCTAAGTTACCTAATAACTTACTGAATGCTTATTTAGCAGAACAGATATAATCCTGAATTCAGTTTAAATATCTGAATTCAAAGGCCCTTAAATACTTTATGTTTCCAGGGTCTTGAACATACTGAAAGCCAACAAGAAGGGCTGGCAAGTCCTCACATTAAGAGTAGGACGGCATTTAGAAGTTTCTAGGGCTGGCCATATGCCCAGGGAAATATTTCATCCCAGCTTCCCATCCTTCATACTTGGATCTAATAAAATATTTTTAATTATTAATATTATCAGTAAGCACAGACTTGAGCCTCTTCAATGGTATTGGCATTCTTCGCTTTGTAAAGAATCTGAACTCTTGAAATAGAATCATTTTTTGCACCCTTGGGCATGAAGGGATTCAGTAATGTAAAACCAACCAGTGAAATTCTATCACTTCTACAAAAGACCTTGCTTTCAAGGTATGTTTCCTTCCATGCCAAGACCTATTATCTATACCCAGGAATTCTCATAGAATTAATGTTGTTCTTATTGTTCTAACAAATTAATCTTTAAAAAGTTAATCTGAGTAACATGGCTGTCCTGAACTTTCTATTCTTTTTGTAGAATCACTATTTGGTCCTTATTCTGAGCACCCACCACACCAGCTGCTGCTCTGCAGAGAGCAGTTAAAACAGTCTGTCGACCAACATGTGGCATAACTCAGACTGTGATGCATCAGCACGAAGCTGCCTCGAGGCATAAAAATAAAAATATGTTTCTGAACAACATGAAAATTCAGACCATGTCAACATTATCCCATTAATTCTTAACATCATCTGAAAGTATCGTTAAAGTTAAATTCTAAAATTAACCAACAAAGAGAGTTTGTTAAATATCTGGACACACTTTTGAATATTAACTAATATTATTAACTCTAGCAGTATTGCAAAATTTCTTCTAAATATATTCTTCTAAAATGTAACATAAAATCATACACACTGGTAGCAGTAGAGCTGGTCAGCTACTTTTGAAGTTAGATTTGACATGGATTATGACTGTAATTTTAGAGATTATGTCATAAAAGATCAAATTTAATAGAGTAAAGCAATCTCCTTTAGGGAAGTAAATGAATAGTTATAAAACTAAGTAAACATTAGTTCTTTAGCAAACTCTAAACCAAAATTATGCATGAAAAACCAAGAGGGTAGGGATCAGATCAGCATTTTTGAGGATAATGCCATGAAATGATATTTCTGAAATCTCACAGTGCCTCATGAAAGGGCTGTTTTAGGGGTCCCCAAGGCCACCCCACATTCAGGTATTTGCTTATAAGACTCCTGGGACACAGAATATTGTGGTCACAGCTCAGATTTATGACACTAATGTATTAATAGTAAGGATACCCAGTAGAATCATAGGGAAGAACAACACAGGTAGAATTGGAAGAATCCACATGCAGGCTTCCTTCTGCTTTCTCTCTCTCCCATGAGGGATCACCCAGAGAACATTCTTCATGCAGCAATAAGAATGCAGCAGCATATGTGTAATAATATTTCTGCCTGATGGTGTGGCTGCCCTGGGAAGCTCATAAAAGACGCAGTGCCCATGGTTCCTCCTGGAGGCCAGTCATGCTGGCGCCCTCTGCCTGACACATACCAGAATCCCACACTCCCAGAAGACAGCAGGTGCTGAGCATAAACAACATTGCTTGTGCAAACAGTTGATATACAGTGAGAGACTTGTATCACTTAGGAAAAGTTCATATTAGTGAGGGAACGAATTAACAGCCACGTTCCCGGATGCCAGCCCAGGACCAGACTGCGAGGAGGCCTTTCTGAGGTATCAGTAACAGCCCTGCTCAAGAAATGCATTCTGGTACCAGGAACAAACCACAAAGTGGCCACATTCACAGACTCTATAGATGCCCCCAGTGTCTGTACTTGAAGCTAAGGAACATCGCAATTCCTCCAGCATCAGTTAAATCAACTGTCTTATGACAAAGCATTTTTTTGTCCAAGATAGACTAGAGTATATTTTTATTAAGGTACTTTTATGAAAATTTTTATTAAAATATACTCGTCTATCTTGGACATAAAAAAATGGAGGAGTGGCTGGGGGTGCAGGTAACAAAACAAAATGATAGCAACAAGAGCAGTGAAAGAAAATGCTTGGGCTTATAGTAGATGTAACCAAAATATAATCCACTTTGTCCAAAAGCACCCTATGATAGGAAAACTGATTTCTCTGTCAACTATGAGTTTAATCCTATGTTTGTTTCCTTTGTTTGCCCTTTAAGATCTGAAACTTGGCATAAAATCCAGTCTCAAAAGATTGTTAAAGGGAGTTTATCAGAATCTAGAGGAGACTTTACCAGTTAGGGAAGTGTTCAGGCTTAACCCTGCCGGGGCGAGAGTGAACTCTGAAGGTGAAGAGACTGGCGAACAGCAGGCTAGGAAGGGGTTTAGGTAATAACCCTTGGCCCTACCTCTGATACCTGCAGAATTCAGAATTCAGAACAGCTCTGAAGCCGTCCCTTATCTGGATTTTTGGACATGTCAGAAGAAAGCTGATCTCAGTCAAGAGAAATATGAAAACTCTGGTTCAGAGTCCTTAAGGTGGTTTGTGACAGAGAGATAAGTACAAGTACAATGGGAAGAAAAAATTACCCCAGGTAATCTGTCAGATTGTTGACTAAACAAAGTCAGTGTGAAGCCAAGTGAGCTGAGGAAGGGAATAAATATGCTGCAAACATGCCATCCATAATTACCATGAGACTAATCGGCAAACACACCTCAGCCGATCCAGAGGCAAGAATAAGCAAAGGCAGCCACTAGCAAGCATATGGCTGCTCACAGAGGTGGCTGAGCAGCTGTGGCAGGGGAGAGAGGATAATAAGGGCTTCGGAGGAGAAGCTGCTTTCATAGTTAAGTCCTCGAAAGAGCAGCTCAGGAGATAGGCACTTCAACTGCACTCTAGTCCTCAGGATAAGAATTTGTTGATTGTAAACTCAATGAGAGCTTGGGCCCCCCTCCCCATCCCGTGACACATACATCTCAACACCTGGCAGGAAGAAGGCAATTTGACTCCACCATACTGAGGAAAGGATCAAAAACGAATGCAGCAGAAGCAAGCAGTGCCCTCCTTAAACTGACTGTTGCAGTTCCAATTAAATCTAAAAAGTCTAAGAAAAAAGAAAACAGGGATCCTGATTCTAAAGCTGCTTAGGAATGTATTATGCAAATTAACTCCATCAGCATTCAGGGATTCTAAGGAATGTTCACTTGATGTACACACTGAGCCACAGAGCCAGGGCCTTGGTAAACAGTAGTGCAACTGGATGAAAAAATGTCCTCCACTGACAGTTCAGGCCAATGCAGAGCCTTCCTCTGGTAATACTTGCTGTTCAGAGCTCATCAAAGTTTAAAAAAAAAAAAAAATTATGCCTTTCATTCTTGGTTGGTGGTCTGGCCTGTTGAGTCTCTTAAGCAGCATTGCAGGTCTATATGACAAGAATGCCGAAGCAAGATGGATTGTAAATGCCCTCAATGATCTTAGGAGGCCAGACAGGGTTCCCAAGAGGAAGCACAATTCTCAGAATGCCCAGGGACAATTAACACTAATGCCCACATCTCCCTTTGGGGAAAGAAATCATCAATCCATGAATTAGACTTCTGCCTGCACTACCATTTTCAAAGTTAATTGCATCTTTGATAGGTGTTGACTAATATAAGGCGTATGATAAATGAAATTGTTTACATTCTACAAGTGTAATAAAGCTGCATTAGGTAAGAAAAGATCTGTTTGAACCATACTGCATTCATACTCTAGCTGAAGAAATGAATGGGCTAAATGAAAGGTCTTCCTTAATCAGTAGATGAAAATGATTTACAGGAGTATCAGAGCAACAGATTAAGCAGTACCAGTCTCTACTTATATGGCAATTAACATATTTTTTCATGTATTCTTCTTTAACAATGTCGATTGGCATGTGACTATTATAAGCATGCTCCTATAATCTTGTTAACAATTATTTGTTCAAGTCCTTTCTTCCTCTGATCATACAAAGGTCAACTCTAGACATTGTACTCCTACCAAATAAATATTCCATGTGAGGTGAGGCAGATCCTATAATTAATATCATTAATTAATATCATTAGTATTTCCTCAACTAAATCAGGATTTTCCTGAGCACCTACTATGTTCAAGGCACTTTGCAGGCACTGAAAGTGAGACACAGTCCTGGCCTTCTGTGAGCTCACAGTCTGAAATGAGGATATGTGTAACAGTTTATTTTAATAGAGGGGTGACATTAAAATGTCTCAAAGGATATACTCTAATGAAAAAATTATTAGTTTTTTATTAGTTTTACTAGTTATATGTGGCTTTAATAAATACATCCAGAGGGTTAAGAATCTTTGAAAAGCCCTTGGCTTCTTTTGTCTGTTAAGCATTTCCTGTGTAATATTTATACTAATAATTTGTACTTTTTCTGAAGAAAGAACTCACTGAGTATGGATAAATTTCTACTTATACCTTGTCTGAATTATTCTCAGTTCCAAGTTAGTGAGATAGAATTCTCGTGAGCAAATCGTTGCTCTTGCCCTCCCGTGGCCCTCAGCATGGAGCCTGGAGCACTATGACCTCACGGCCTGAGGTATCCGTGGTGCAGACATGGGGAGAGTCTCTGCTGCCTTTGCCTCTTCCTCAGAGACCACATTTATGGGAACTTTAAACGGTTCCATAGCCTTTGCACTATTTCACCTACATTTTTAATAGGGCAGAAGGTGGCTGGCTTCAATAATAAATTCTGAAATTTAATTTCCACTTCTGACACTCATGGTTGAGTGCATCCCCCTTTTCCATGAGTGGCTCCACAAATCACTCCAGTGCACCCTGACTGAGCCAGACCAGGGAAGAGCACAGGCAGTCAGGCAGTACTCTGGCTGCATCCTGCAGAGAACGGAGTCCTTCCTTGGCTAGAAGGCTCCAGACTGCTCTCCTCAGAATTTAGGGAATCCCAGGAAATGTTCAAACCATGAAACTTCTGGTAAGTTTCTGTTTCATGGAGTCATACCCAGGGGCTTCCTTGAAGGATGCCCAGCTCTGAAATTCTTTTCCCCACTGCTCAGCCAAAACCTTGTTTATTAACGTACTTTAAAATTGAGGGTGAAATCCCATTTCTTCATATTGTTTTATTGGGAACCTTGGACTATGATGATATTCCTTCTTGGTAGTCTTTCCAACATACAATCTTCTCTTTCAGGATATATTAAGTGACCCCTTCCCCCAGTCGACACTTGTTAGGTATTTAAGACTCTGATAAAATATATTAGACCATGAAGTAACCAAGAAATCAAGCAAGAAAAACCAGTTTTGCTCTTGAGGTCTGACCTCCTTTCAGTTCCTTAACAGTAGTACGTTGTTGGAGGAGACAAATGAGTGAACGGCTACCTTTCCCAAACCCCACTGAGAAGGACTCCACATGCATCTTGGAAAACCTAAAAAATCCACCTCCTCCAGTAACTCACGCTGGACAGTTGGATTTAGGTTCTGATAAAACTTTCTCTTGCCTCCCCTAATATGAAGCTGAGCTCTCCCGGGCAAGGGCTGCTTCCACCGCAGTCCGGGGAGAAGCCGCCTCTTAGACGAAATGCTGATGAGGTCCCTAAGACCACTGGAATGGATCTCAGAGCAGTCACAGAATCAAGAAAAGGTTGGTTTGTTTGTTTACATGGTGAGCAGAGAGTGGGTAGGAGTGGAGATCAAAGTATTAAGGTTAAGGGGAAAGAAGGCGCACATCATGGTTTTCCATCTGCACACACACATGCACCATATGTGCACACGCACACACACATAGAGCATTGGGTCGATTTGGCCCGAGACTCTGTATTTTTCAAGTATCTTCCCAGGTAATTTCATGCCATGGAGATGGCTGGCTTTGTCTCCTCTAGCTCTCCTGTACAGACCTGAGGAGTTTCTACTTCTTGGCCTCTCTGTGTCTTTGTGGACCTCTCGCTGTATGAGCCTCACCCCTCAACCCGGCTCCCCCTTGGCCATCAGATCTGAATCACTCTCCATTCAGGCTTGCAACCGTTAAAGGAGACAAGACTGTCTTCCCCTTTTTCAGTCTCAGGCTTTTGTGACAGTTTCAGCTCAGCTCCCACTCAGTTCAGTGTCTCTCTTCACTGAGACAGTCTGACCTGTGTTCAGGGCATGATGGTGCTGATTCAAGTCAAGCTTGTGACCCCTCAACTCTACCCATTATGAAGCGGGTGCTAAATGCCAAAGCCATTTTCTCCACTGTCTGATTGTTCTCTTGTCTCAAAATAGAGATTATACAGAAGATGTTGACCCCTATGAGGGAATTTGCTACCAACATCCTGTTATCCAGGTGCCCAGAGCGGAGCTTAATATCATAAGACAAATTCTTGGGTAGATCCAGCCAACCGCCACAACCAGCAAACATCAAGTCTCCAGAGCAGTCCTTAAGCTCTGGAGTCCACAAGTCCTATCCCAGTGTTCCCAAAAAAATAATTCATTTTAAACTAAAGTACTAAAACCCCCTCATTTCTAGTGAAAGAAATAGTCCATAAGGTTGGACTTTTTTTGTTATTTTAGAATTCTGCCTACAAATTTGCTCACAGATAGGGTTACCCTGATGTCCTGTTCTGACAAAGACTTCACAGGTTTTCTTTTCAGCTGAACTCCCTCAGACAGGGCCAAAATCAGATTATATAATGCCTTACTCCAGGCTTGAATTATATGCTCTAATTGTAGCAAAATCTCTATAAACGATGAGAATCATACACTCTTCAACGTGCTATTTGGGTTCAAAAAAATGTTTAATAGAAACAACAAACTTAGCCCGGACTAAACAGCGGTTTGCTCTAAGGCAGCTCAGACACTTGCTTGGAGAGGAGCCTGCAGTTACACTCCTGTCTCAGGTCTCTGGTGTTTTTGGTACACAGTCTGCAGCAAACAGTGATCCTCATCAGGACCCTGGGTTTTCAGACTGAAGTGGGTTTTAGGGCTCATGACGTATGCATAGAATATGCCGAGCACAGGATGCAACTCTGTTTTTCACATTTCACTGTAATTTCTGTTACAGTTTTTACAGCTATTTTCCCTACCATGTTCTGGGCTCTTTTGTTTGACCCTCGGGCCCCAACGTTTCCTAGCACGTGTGTCTTTCAAGCCCAGTAAAGGCCACGTTTAGAATTAAATGAGACCCTTTTGTGCTTGATAGTAAAACCACTTGATGTTTTTTGTACAAAATTACTTGCATCTTGGCAGGGCTAAATGGTAAACTCAGTTAATAAATCCTGAAACTTCATTTCCCTCCTGACATTCATTGTTAAGCGTTAGTATCCACACCACAGAGAGCCTCTACTTTCCCTTTAACTTCAAATTGTTTGTCCAAGTGGGGCTAGTGGTAAAGAATCCGCCTGCCAGTGTAGGAGATATGACAGATGTGGGTTCAGTCCCTGAGTGGGGAAGATCCCCTGGAGGAGGACATGGCAACCCACTACAGTATTCTTGCCTGGAGAATCCCATAGACAGAGGAGCTTGGTGGACTACAGTCTATAGGGTCCCAAAGAGTCAGACACGACTAAAGCAACTTAGCACAGCACACCCCTCAGCACAGCTGTGCAGTGAAAAACACCCCAGGGGGCGAGGGAGGCATAATGAGAAATCCATGTGGGGGCACTGTCTATTTTGTGTGTTGAAGCACATGGAGCAAGTTAGGCATTGAGATGGGGGCTGGGGGAGGGGTAGTATCATTAGAATATACTGGCAAAGCAGGGATCAGGCTCCCAAATGTCTGATCTATGTGGATTCAGTGCTTCTGATCCAGCGGCCCCACATCACCCTCTACCTCACACTGTATGCAGCTCAGACAACATGGCATTGAGTGCTGCAGGCACTGGTTATTGCATCTCCCAGGCCTGACTGGTGGAGATCACTGACAGCCCAGGATTTCTAGTACCGTCTTTATGTCGGTAAAGAACTGAAGCCCAAGAGCTGAGACAGGTCTAGACCAAGGCAGCTGCTAAGAGGCAGCTTTCAGAGCACAGCCCTTGGACAGGGGAGTACAGCCACGAAGAACAGACAAAACCTGGCTGTGTTTTCTTCAGCATTTTTTTTTTTTTTTCAGAAAACAAATACAGCCAGCAAGTCAGCTGTGAAGTTTGAATCTAAATGAGCAAACTGTTACAGAAGAGACAAGCTATAAGAATTCATGAGATTATTAGAGAAAACATAAATATAAACATAGGCAAACCATGGCTTTGAGGGTTTTTCAAAATTTAGAAACATGATTACTGTGACTTCTCAAATGACAGCTGGTCTCACTGAAACACTCTAATTATGAGAAAATTCTGCAAAAATTCTGATATTATGATTTCAAGATGTTTTAAACATTTGTGCCTCCTTAAAAGCACCTCAGGATGCCCTCAATATTTTGAAAAAAAAAATCTGTTTTTGGAATACACATGTAGCTCAGTCTTTTCACTAATTTCACTTGCTGCATGCTCAATAGGGTCAGCTTTACTTAAAGTCTTTATTCTTACTGCCTAGATAATTTTTATTCAGCTACTCTAAACGTACTAAGCAATCTTGATTCTAACAGTAATACTATATCTTTGTCACTGGTTCTGTTAATTCTAATGATTGGTCCTAGGCTGTTCCTCCCCTTCCTTTAGGAATGGTACCTTCCAGTCTCTCCATGTGCATGAAAAGTGACAAGCATGGGTCCCCATATTTCTACTTATTGGGCCACCCTAAAGACACGGTTTGTAAAATCTGCATGAATATTATCTTTCTCTAATGAGCTTTGGTTTTGCATATGTTTTTAACTGATGTATAATGCTCTATCTTTCATAGTAGCTTGTCTAATTACTGCTAGAGCTCTGGAAAATATTTATAGCTGAGACCTTATAAGTGGTGAGGATAAGATTTGTGGATTCAGGAAAATTAGAGATGCACGCATTCCTGGGTTCTAGCCCAGTATGGTCCCAGCAGGAAGGCAGGGCTGGGAGGGGACATACAGCAGAGGCAGCCGTGGGTGAGCTCCGCACACACACTTCAGAAAGCAGGCCCTGGGCATCAGCGCAGAAAAACAAAATGTCTTTTCTCTCAGCCCACGTCTGGTTTGGCCAGTCCCACAAGCCCACTCTTTCTACACCAGACGGAGAGAGCCACGGTCATCAGACATGTTAGCCCTGGGAAGCCAGAACTGCCCCCAGTGCTGTGGTATCCTCCCACCTGTGTGTGCCGGTTATTCATTAAGGACCAGATCTTCTAACTCTCCCTCTCCATACTCAGTGATGCACCAAGTTTAAGGGGAAAACACAGTTATAATTTTTTAAAGTAATCCTAAATTTGTATCTAACGATTTCAAAGTGAACATTCTCATGCTATATTTTAGCATAACATTTGGTAAAAATTCTTAAGGAAATTAAACATCCTGTATGTTACATGCACACACACACACACAAATAAAGCAAAATATAAATAACAGCTTTGCAAATATAGTTCAAGCAGCTTTTCACCCCTTAACTACATCCCTAGAGCAGCCCTCACGTCCACTGTCAACTCTTGCAGTAGATCTGTGACTACCAGCAGTTTTTGAAAACTGCAATTTTAAAATGTCGGTTTAACTTTTCAGAATGAGTTGATACACATGCTCGGTTTTCCCTTGGTTTGCCATGGAAACAGGAGTCAGACTGACACACTTCTCAGTTCTGTCTCGATTCTACCCACCCCCGCCCCTTACACTCTCCCAGCCATGGCTAAGCGTCTCTCCAACAAAGGTTTTTAAGCTGGCCTTCTGAATGTTTTCTGAAATATATTTTTCAATTGTTAATAACCCTGCTAGTTGCCATCTAGGACTGGTTTGAATTAAGGATGAAAGGAAATATTATTCTCTAAGTGAATTCTTGAATTGGCCTATTGAACATTTCCATATCAAGTACATTTATGTGGATATGTGTCTACACACACACACACATCCTATCACAATCATTCCCTGAAGATGTCTACAAAGACATAAGTTTTAAATGAATCGTTTCTCTAAAGTGTGTCTCAAGGATAAGTTATTGATCAGGGGGAACCTAAATTAGGGCATAAAGAAGACAGTTGCAATGTACTGGAAAAAATAAAAAGCCATGGGATCATTACTGGGGACGTCTAGTCCAGTGACCATGCTTTAAAGAGGTATAGATTTCTGTTTCTGACAAAAGAAATGTATGTGCTTGTCATATAATTTACTTTAACTAGTTTGCAATCCATGCAGGTAAGATGTCCTCAATCAGTTCACTAGAGTCATTAGCTAAAATCCAACAACAAAAGAATTAGAGGGCTCTTTGTGGTCTCAGTTCAGTTCCACCACCATCTATCAGGCACCTTGTTTGGTTCTAGGGAGATAAAGATTAATGAGAGAGTCTCTTACCCTGTGCCTTCAAAAGCAAGGAGGAGTGATGGCGAGAGAATGAGGTAAGGGGACAGTAAGGATACTATCAGCAAGGAAGGCTAAGAGCCCAAGGGACACAGCACCTGAACTCTGCGGAGCAGAGTTGTAGAAGATTCTACTCCACCTAAAAGAGGTGACATGTTAGCTGGACCTCGAGTGACAAGTATGATTTCACTTGTGTGGGCAGAAGGCACAGTGGCTCTTATACCGGAGAAGTAGGAAAAGGAGAGGGTCGGACTGAAAGAACATTAAAATGGGGCTCGGTGAAAAGGGCCTTCTATGCTGCATAAGGGAATTTGAGTTTTATATAATCATGTCATCAAAAAATTAAGTGGAAGGGTGAAATTATCTGTATTTGGAATTGTGCCTCAACAGTATTTAAAACGGCTTTATATAGGAAACTGGGGACAATTAAAATGTTATTGTAAAAGTTGAAGCAAATGATGTGAGGACCAGAATTAGGGAAGTGGTGACAGAAACAACACGTTGGAAACAAATTTCAGAGATACCGCAGGCATTTCATTGATGGAAATACAGCTTGGTCAATAGTGAATATAAAGGAAGGGTTCAGGGAGCAGAGCTGTGGCCAGAGTTAAGTGGAAGATGATGGCGCATGGGTGAAGGAGCAAGCTCAGAACAAAGGTGATGAGGTTAGCTTCAGATTTGTGAGTTTCTGGTGCCTGGAGGAGCCTCAGGGGACGAGCCCAGGTGCAGGGCAGTAGGATGTGGTGCTCAACAGCGGAGCATTTGGGGAGACCTGGAAGGGGCCATCCTGGAATGCGGCGGGCTCTCCCCAAGAGACCCTGCTGCGTAGAGAGCAGAGGAGAATACAGTCAGAGAGGAGAGGAGAGTCTGCCAGGCACAGTCACATCTAAGTGGCAAGCGAGGGTGGTCTGAGAGCCAGGGATCTCTTCCAGAAGAGGAGACGGAGGGGAGCCAGGATTGGGGTTCAGGGAGGCCGCAGGCAGAAAGGCAATGGAGGCAGTTAGGAAACAAAGGGGAGGGGCAGGGCCTAGCCTGCCGGTTCAGCGCAGCGCAGGCGCACAGCACTCCACAACGCGAACTTTGTGAGGCTGCGGGAAGGGGCCTCCAGCTGCTCCTCTGCAGGGGCCTCCCTGCAGGCCTTCCCCGCGCTGCTCCAGGTCGGAGCCACACTGGGACCCCCCGCGCTGCCCCAGGTTAGAGCCACGCTGGGACCCCCAGCGAGACCGTGGCTGCTCAGGTCCAGTCATGCGGCAAAGGTCGGGCTCTTCTGGTTTGGTTTTTCAGAGGGCAGGGGTAGGTAGGATACAAAGATGAATAAGAAACCAGTTCTGCTCTGAAGGAACTCAGTATGTAGGGAATGTTTAAGAAAAACAGAGTGCTCATTGTTTACAAAAAACACTCTTTAATCATCATCTTGGTGAAACCATTTTCAAATGTACTAGGTTACACTGTTGGGTTGAGGCACACAGTATCCTGAAAATGAGCATGCTCTTGAGTTTCCCTTTTCCCCTGACACATTCGGCATTTGAAATCTGGATTTCATCATCAGGACTCCAGTGAAAAGTGATCACCAGCCTCACCATAGTAACAACATCCAGTGATGGAGTCAACCCTTCATCCCCTTGGGACGGCCTGTAAGCTGAAACTAGTGGTCAGTGTATTAGCTGAATTTTCTCCTTCCTCTTTGATTGCTCCTCAGGGGTCTCCTTCAACTCTCTTCTCATGCGGTGACACCCCATCCCCAACCCCTCCCTCAGGACCTCATCGGTTCTCATGGCCCCACCTGTCACCACCATACAGATGAGTGACTCTGATGTCTGTTTCGCCATCTCTGACTTCATTCCCAAGACTTCCACTTGCCCTCTCAACATTTCTCTCCAGATGCCCCACATACGTATGTTCAAAATTATTCACGATCTGTCCTCCTAAACTCCTCCTCCTCTTGAATCACCTATTAATTAAGAAACCGTCAACCCTCCTTGTTGCCCAGCTCAAAACCATCTGAGTGCCTTCACACTCATATATATATATGTATGTATGTATGTGTATGTATATATATATGTATGTATGCATGTATACGTATATATATATAATATACACACACACACAATCAGTTCCCAAATTCAAGTGATTTTACTTCCCCATTTCTCATAAGGACCCTCTCCTCCTTTCCTCCTGTCGCTCTGTTCCTGTTCAGGCCAATTCTACAGGGTGAAATAGCCCCTACTACTATGGTAAATCTTCCCTGATCACTGATGCCAGAGCAATTGATTGTCCTAAAGGACCGCCCCACTTGGAGACTTTCCTCGCGCACACACACACACAATGTTAAATGAGTCCTCAGAGCATCCCTGATGCAGCTCCATTCAAATCTGTCTTCTCTCTCCTCTCCCACAGTATCCTCTTACCCATCTGTGCTGCTGAAACACTTGGCATCGTCCTGTGTTCCCACTTTCATGGTTAGGCTCATGCTTATCCCTTACCTTGGAAAACCCTTTCCCCAAACCATGTCCTCCTTCAAAAAACCAGGTTGAAGACTGCCTTCTCCGTGAATCCTTCCCCAAATCCATCAATCAGAAGTAATTTCTTAGTCCTCTGAAGTCCTATCACTTCTCATACATCTCTTCTGTTCCCTCTCACTCTGTTTTGCAACATGGATATCGGTGTTCAAATGTTCTCCCTTTTATGGAATTCAAATACTGGATATTACCTTGGGTTCTTATAACAGTGCTTTGCAGAGAGAGTGAACACGTACATGAATGAGTAAATAAGTCTTGCAATATCATTGTCATCATTCTGTATCAAATTTCGGGTAGATTGCCTATCTCTGCATCACTTAGTTGTTCTTCTGGAGCTTTATCTTGTTCCACTGCCATCTCATTTGGTCTGAGTTTCTGCTGGTATTTTTGTGCATGTGGAAGGTTTCTTGCATTTCCTGGCCTTGGAGAAGTGGCCCTCTGTAGAGGGGTGCTGTATGTCTCAGCACTCCGCTCGATCACTCAAGGGCCCAGGGACCAGCCTGTCCCTGGTGTTTCCAGACTCAATTCCGGAAGCTGCTGGGTTGTGGTTTTCTGGTTTCTGGTGTCTGCCACCTTGTTGGAGAGTCGGTCTAGAGCTCGTGAGAGGGCTTCCTGGTGGGAGAGGTCGTGCTGGCCCACGGGTGGGTGGGGCTGGGTCTTAGCCCTCTGCTGGGCAGGGCCTTGTTAGGGGCGTGTCTACTCAGCGGAGTCTTAAAGAAGCCTGTCTGCCACTGGAAGGAAGCCTGTCTGCTGCTGGGCTGGAGCTGTGTTCCTATCCTATTGGTTCCCAGCATGAGCCTAAGCGTTGTTCTGTGGGGCCAGGTCTTGGTCCTAACTGCTCCAGGTGGATGTCTGCCTCCACTAAGAGTTCAAGCAGAGGAACACTCCCTGATATTTCCACCACCAGCTTTTATGAACCCAGAGAGAGGGCCACAGCTGTACCCACCTCCCCAGGAGACCCTCCAAGACCAGCAGGTAGGTCTGGCCCAGACATGAGTGTGTGTGCCCTCCCAGAGTGGAGTCTCTGTTTCCCCTCCTCCTGGGGGACCCCTGTGCTCAAACCCTGCTCTGGGGGCTACTCCTCCCAATGCCAGACCTCCCAGGCTGGGGAGCCTGGCGTGCGGCTCAGCTCTCTCTCCTACAGGAGAACTTCTGTGACCTAATTGTTCTCCAGTTTGTGCGTCACCCACCTGTAGAGGATGAGATTTGATTATATCACACATGTGTCCCATCTACCATCTTGCAGTTTCTTCTTTATATCTTTAGCTGTAGAATATCATATTTTGTAGATTCCAGTCGTTTTGATTGATAGTACTTCAGTAGTTAGTTGTTATTTTGGTGCACTCGTGAGAGGAAGTGAGCAAATTTCTACACAGGCTTTTATTGGAGGTATAGGAGGATGGCCCAAATTTCCATTGACCATCTCAACCAAAATCAGAAACAGATGTTTGTTTGTTAATAATTTCCTGTTTGTTTTACTTATTTTCTTATAATGTATTGCTTTCTGTTCAGAGTTGAATGGAGAAAACTGGCTAATTGAATGTTCCAGGTAATTGTCTCTGGTTAATGCTTTATCTTGTTCCACTGCCATCTCATTTGGTCTGAGTTTCTGCTGGTATTTTTGTGCATGTGGAAGGTTTCTTGCATTTCCTGGCCTTGGAGAAGTGGCCCTCTGTAGAGGGGTGCTGTATGTCTCAGCACTCCGCTCGATCACTCAAGGGCCCAGGGACCAGCCTGTCCCTGGTGTTTCCAGACTCAATTCCGGAAGCTGCTGGGTTGTGGTTTTCTGGTTTCTGGTGTCTGCCACCTTGTTGGAGAGTCGGTCTAGAGGCTCGTGAGAGGGCTTCCTGGTGGGAGAGGTCGTGCTGGCCCACGGGTGGGTGGGGCTGGGTCTTAGCCCTCTGCTGGGCAGGGCCTTGTTAGGGGCGTGTCTACTCAGCGGAGTCTTAAAGAAGCCTGTCTGCCACTGGAAGGAAGCCTGTCTGCTGCTGGGCTGGAGCTGTGTTCCTATCCTATTGGTTCCCAGCATGAGCCTAAGCGTTGTTCTGTGGGGCCAGGTCTTGGTCCTAACTGCTCCAGGTGGATGTCTGCCTCCACTAAGAGTTCAAGCAGAGGAACACTCCCTGATATTTCCACCACCAGCTTTTATGAACCCAGAGAGAGGGCCACAGCTGTACCCACCTCCCCAGGAGACCCTCCAAGACCAGCAGGTAGGTCTGGCCCAGACATGAGTGTGTGTGCCCTCCCAGAGTGGAGTCTCTGTTTCCCCTCCTCCTGGGGGACCCCTGTGCTCAAACCCTGCTCTGGGGGCTACTCCTCCCAATGCCAGACCTCCCAGGCTGGGGAGCCTGGCGTGCGGCTCAGCTCTCTCTCCTACAGGAGAACTTCTGTGACCTAATTGTTCTCCAGTTTGTGCGTCACCCACCTGTAGAGGATGAGATTTGATTATATCACACATGTGTCCCATCTACCATCTTGCAGTTTCTTCTTTATATCTTTAGCTGTAGAATATCATATTTTGTAGATTCCAGTCGTTTTGATTGATAGTACTTCAGTAGTTAGTTGTTATTTTGGTGCACTCGTGAGAGGAAGTGAGCAAATTTCTACACAGGCTTTTATTGGAGGTATAGGAGGATGGCCCAAATTTCCATTGACCATCTCAACCAAAATCAGAAACAGATGTTTGTTTGTTAATAATTTCCTGTTTGTTTTACTTATTTTCTTATAATGTATTGCTTTCTGTTCAGAGTTGAATGGAGAAAACTGGCTAATTGAATGTTCCAGGTAATTGTCTCTGGTTAACCTAAGTTTGGGCTTCCCCGGTAGCTCAGACAGTGAAAGAATCCATCTGCAATGCGGGGAACCTGGGTTGGGAAGATCCCCTGGAGAAGGGAAAGGCTCCCCACTCCAGTATTCTGGCCTGGAGAATCCCACGGACTGTATAGTCCATGGCGTTGCAAAGAGTCGGACACGACTGAGCGACTTCCAGTTCCCTTCACTTCACCCTGAGTTTTGTTTCTATGATGTGTTTTCTTTCACACGGGTAGCTGTGACCTATGTCAGTCCTGCTACTCATTAGAATCACCTGGGGGACTGTGTTCAAAACATAGAGGCTCCTCCCCAAACCAATTAAAATAGGCTGGGGCCAGGAGTGATGATAATGCGAGGTATGCTGCTTTTTGTTTTTTTGGAAACATGCCCCAGGTCAGTACACTGAGCAGCCTGAGTGGAGAATCACCAATAGATGAGATAAGTAGGAATATTATATATGGAAGCTGTTACATTAACTTAGGGAATTCAAGGAGGGGGTAATGAGGTATTGAAAATAGAAGTAAAATGCAGAAGTGACAATATCAAGAGTCTTGAAAGAATAATCATTAAGACTTGGTGACTGTTTACATAAAGAGAATACAAATTAGGAGAACACAAAAATTATCCCTGGACAAAATCCCAAGTATTGAGGAAGATGGCACAGCCATTGTCAAGGAGGGGGGAGTGGGAAAATTCAGAAATGATGCCGTTGACAAACAGGGTGGCCTTTCAAGAATTACCTACCTTCTCAGGGCCTCCGTTTCCTCACTATACAAATGACAGGGTTTGGTTTTTGGATGTCTCAGTTCCTTTCAAGTTCTAGCATTGAAAGTAAGTGAATGAACTAATCTGGGATAAAAAGCCATATGGAATTTCAAGATGTGTGTGGACATTTAAATAGTGATTCACAACAAGCAAGTGAATCAGAACCCTGTGGCTTCAGCAGATGGGGTCTCCAGGGAAGAGCCCAGAAAATTGGGGTTGAAGGGTAGGTCAGGAAAGGAGACTGAGATTATAGAATTTGCCTCTTCACCTGCTCCAGGCTTGCTTACCTTGTGACTGGTGCACAGGGACACAGTGCCTGCGTCCCTCATCACCTCACCTTTAATGCATGGACACAATCATTTTTCACAGGACTACTTGGAGTTGCTGTCATATACAAGGTTTTTCTGGAGAAAGATCACCTCTAATTAACAATGCCTTTGAAAACTAAATTGTATCACTTTGTAATTCATTAGGAAAATTTACTAACAGAAAAAAAAGCAAGATATCTTAATAGCTCTTTTTTATGTTTAAGATATCTCTATTTTCATATCAAGTGCCAGGAGGGAGAAAAATTATATTTTACAAGTGAAATACATCTGTTCAGTTGGCCTTTTCCTATTATTTCTATCAATAGCTTATCACCCCTGGGCATACAGAAATCAATATCTTTAGCTTGTTTTCAAAGTGAAATTTCAGGCAATGGCCATGGTGTTGGTGGGGGGGACCTCATTGCTTATTCAGCATAGAAGTGAAATATTGATTGCCTTTCAGCTGTCAAATACAGTGAAACCAAGTCCCAGTCTTCCCATACCCAAAGCTGCGGGGCCCACAGAAGCTCTAGCTAGAAACCCCTGGTTGTATTATGTTTAGACCACAAAGATACACAAATAGCCAATAAGCGTATGATGAGCTGTTCAACATCACTAAGGACCAAGGAAATGCAAATCAAAACCATAATGAAATATTGCCTCATATCTGTTTGGCCACTATTTGGAAAAAAAAACAAAATAGCAAGTTTTGGGCAAGGATGTAGAGAAATGAGAACGCTCTGCACTGATGGTGGGAGTGTAAAGTGGTGAAGCCACTATGGAAATGGCATGGAGATTTCTCAAAAGATTAAAGGCAGAACTACCACACGGTCCAGCATTCTCACTTCTGGGTATATCCAAAATAATTGAAAACAGAATCTCAAAGATATTCGCACACTCATAGTTCATTGCAACGTTATTCACAATAGCTAAGAGGTAGTGGCAACATAAATGTCTGCCTTTGGACAAATAGATAAAGAAGTAGAATATTATTCAGTCTTTAAAAAAAAAGAAATCCTGATACATGTAACAACTGAATGGAATTTGACATTATGCTAAGTGAAATAAGCAAATCATATAAACACAAATACTGCAGGATTCCATTTATATGAGGTACTTAAGCAGTCAAGTCTTAGAATGTAAAATGGTGGTTAACCAGAGGTTCAGGGTAGTAAAGGGCATTGTTCAACAGGCACAGGGTAACAGTTTTACAAGAAGAAACAAAAGTTCTAGAGGACTATGTATAAATAACAGTACTGTTGCTGCTGTTGTTCAGTGGCTACGTTGTGTCCGACTCTTTGTGACCCCATGGACTGCAGCATGCCAGGTTTCCCTGTCCTTCACTGTCTCCCTGAGTTTGCTCAAATACATGTCCATTAAGTCAGTGATGCTATCTAATGATCTCATCCTCTGTTGACTCCTCTTCCTCCTGCCCTCAATCTTTCCAAGAATCAGGGTCTTTTCCAATGAGTTGGGTCTTCACATCACCTGGCCAAAGTATAAGAGCTTCAGCATCCATCCTTCCAGTGGAAATTCAAGATTGATTTCCTTTTGGATTGACTGGTTTGATCTCTTGCAGTGCAAAGGACTCTCAAAAGTATTCTCCAGCACAGTTCAGAAGCATCAGTTCTTTGGCACTCAACGTTTTTTATGGTCCAACTCTCACATCCATAATTGATTACTGGAAAACTCACAACTTTGACTGTACACACCTTTGTCTACAAAATGATGTCTTTGCTTTTTAATACACTGTCTAGGTTTATCATAGCTTTCCTTCCAAGGAGCAAGTGTCTTTTAACTTCATGGCTACAGTTACTATCTGCAGTGATTTTGAGCCCAAGAAAATAAAATCCGTCACTGCTTCTAGTTTTTCCCCATCTATTTGCCATGAAGTGATGGGATTGGATGCATGATCTTAGTTTTTTGAATATTGAGTTTTAAGCCAGCTTTTTTTCTCTCTTCTCTTTCACCCTCATCAAGAGGCTTTAGTTCCTCTTCACTTTCTGCCATTACAGTAGTGTCATCTGCATATCTGAGGTTGTTGATATTTCTCCTGGCAGTCGTGATTCCAGTGTGTGATTCATCCGGTCTGGCATTTCTCATAATGTTCTCTGCATATAAGTTAAATAAACAGAATGACATTATATGTCTTGTCTTATTCCTTTCCGAATTTTGAAGCAGTCCATTGTTCCATGTAAGGTTCTAACTGTTGCTTCTTGACCCATAAACAGGTTTCCAGAAGACAGGTAAAGTGGTCTGGTATTCCCATCTCTTTAAGAGTTTTCCACAGTTTATTATGATCCACCCAGTCAAAGGCTCTGGGTAGTCAATGAAGAAGTAGTTTAGATGTTTTTTTCTGGAATTCCCTTGCTTTCTTTGTGATCCAGCAAATGTTGGCAATTTGACCTGTGGTTCCTGTGCCTTTTCTAAACCTAGCTTGTATATCTGGAATTTCTCAGTTCATGTACTGAGGAAGCCTAGCTTAAAGGATTTTGCGCATAACCTTACTAGCATGCAAAATGAGCACAACTATATGGTAGTATGAGCATTCTTTGGCATTCCCTTCTTTGGGATTGGAATGAAAACTCACCTTTCACAGTCCCGTGGCCACTGCTGAGTTTTCCATTATTCACAATAGCTAAGAGGTAGTGGCAACATAAATGTCTGCCTTTGGACAAATAGATAAAGAAGTAGAATATTATTCAGTCTTTAAAAAAAAAGAAATCCTGATACATGTAACAACATGAATGGAATTTGACATTATGCTAAGTGAAATAAGCAAATCATATAAACACAAATACTGCAGGATTCCATTTATATGAGGTACTTAAGCAGTCAAGTCTTAGAATGTAAAATGGTGGTTAACCAGAGGTTCAGGGTAGTAAAGGGCATTGTTCAACAGGCACAGGGTAACAGTTTTACAAGAAGAAACAAAAGTTCTAGAGGACTATGTATAAATAACAGTACTGTTGCTGCTGTTGTTCAGTGGCTACGTTGTGTCCGACTCTTTGTGACCCCATGGACTGCAGCATGCCAGGTTTCCCTGTCCTTCACTGTCTCCCTGAGTTTGCTCAAATACATGTCCATTAAGTCAGTGATGCTATCTAATGATCTCATCCTCTGTTGACTCCTCTTCCTCCTGCCCTCAATCTTTCCAAGAATCAGGGTCTTTTCCAATGAGTTGGGTCTTCACATCACCTGGCCAAAGTATAAGAGCTTCAGCATCCATCCTTCCAGTGGAAATTCAAGATTGATTTCCTTTTGGATTGACTGGTTTGATCTCTTGCAGTGCAAAGGACTCTCAAAAGTATTCTCCAGCACAGTTCAGAAGCATCAGTTCTTTGGCACTCAACGTTTTTTATGGTCCAACTCTCACATCCATAATTGATTACTGGAAAACTCACAACTTTGACTGTACACACCTTTGTCTACAAAATGATGTCTTTGCTTTTTAATACACTGTCTAGGTTTATCATAGCTTTCCTTCCAAGGAGCAAGTGTCTTTTAACTTCATGGCTACAGTTACTATCTGCAGTGATTTTGAGCCCAAGAAAATAAAATCCGTCACTGCTTCTAGTTTTTCCCCATCTATTTGCCATGAAGTGATGGGATTGGATGCATGATCTTAGTTTTTTGAATATTGAGTTTTAAGCCAGCTTTTTTTCTCTCTTCTCTTTCACCCTCATCAAGAGGCTTTAGTTCCTCTTCACTTTCTGCCATTACAGTAGTGTCATCTGCATATCTGAGGTTGTTGATATTTCTCCTGGCAGTCGTGATTCCAGTGTGTGATTCATCCGGTCTGGCATTTCTCATAATGTTCTCTGCATATAAGTTAAATAAACAGAATGACATTATATGTCTTGTCTTATTCCTTTCCGAATTTTGAAGCAGTCCATTGTTCCATGTAAGGTTCTAACTGTTGCTTCTTGACCCATAAACAGGTTTCCAGAAGACAGGTAAAGTGGTCTGGTATTCCCATCTCTTTAAGAGTTTTCCACAGTTTATTATGATCCACCCAGTCAAAGGCTCTGGGTAGTCAATGAAGAAGTAGTTTAGATGTTTTTTTCTGGAATTCCCTTGCTTTCTTTGTGATCCAGCAAATGTTGGCAATTTGACCTGTGGTTCCTGTGCCTTTTCTAAACCTAGCTTGTATATCTGGAATTTCTCAGTTCATGTACTGAGGAAGCCTAGCTTAAAGGATTTTGCGCATAACCTTACTAGCATGCAAAATGAGCACAACTATATGGTAGTATGAGCATTCTTTGGCATTCCCTTCTTTGGGATTGGAATGAAAACTCACCTTTCACAGTCCCGTGGCCACTGCTGAGTTTTCCAAATTTGCTGACATACTGAGTGCAGACTTTAAACAGTATCATCTTTTAGGATTTGATATAGCCCAGCTGGAATTCCATCACCTCCACTAGCTTTGTTCATAGTAATGCTTCCTAAGGCCCTGTTGATGTTACACTTCATGATATCTGGCTCTGTGTTAGTTACCACACCATTGTGGTTATCTGAGTCATTAAGACCTTTTTAGTGTAGGTCTTCTGTGTATCCTTGCCACCTCTTCTTAATCAAGTGTGCTTCTGTTAGGTTCTTACCATTTCTGTCCCTCATCATGCCCATCCTTCCATGAAATGTTCCCTGGATCTCTTCAACTTTCTTGAGATCTCTCTTTCTTAAAGAGATCTCTAGTCTTTCCCATTCTATAGTTTTCCTCTATCTCTTTACATTGTTCACTTTAAAAAGGCTTGCTTATCTTTCCTTGCTGTTCTCTGGAACTCTGCATTTAGTTGGGTGTATTTTTTTCCTTTCTCCTTTGCCTTTCATTTATTTTTTCTCACCTATTTGTAAGGCCTCCTCAGATAACCATTTTGCCTTCTTGCATCTATTTTTCTTTGGGATGGTTTTGTACAGTGTTACAAACCTCTGTCCATAGTTCTTCAGGCATTCTATCTACCAGATCTAATCCCTTGAATCTATTTGTCACCTCTACTATTGAATCATAAAGGATTTGATTTAGGTCATACCTGAATGGCCTAGTGGTTTTTCCTACTTTCTTCAATTTAAGCCTGATTTTTGCAATAAGGAACTAATGATCTAAGCCACAGTCAACTCCAGTCTTGTTTTTGCTGACTATATAGAGCTTCTCTATGTTCAGCTGCAAATATAATCACTGTTTTTAGTATTGATCATTTGGTGATATCCATGTGTAGAGTTGTCTCTTGTGTAGTTGGAAAGGGGTGTTTGCTATGACCAGTGTTCTCTTGACAAAATTCTGTTAGCCTTTGCCCTGCTTCATTTTGTACTCAAGGCTAAACTTGCCTGTTACTCCAGGTATCTCTTAACTTCCTACTTTTGCATTCCAATCCTCTATGATGAAAAGGATATCTTTTTTGGTGTTAGTTCTAGAAGGTCTTTTAGGTCAACTTGAGCTTCATCATCAGTCATTGGGACATACATAGCCTTGGATTACTGTGATGTTAAATGGTTTGCCTTGGAAACGAACTGAGATCATTCTGTCATTTTGAAGTTGCACCCAAGTACTGCAGTTTGGACTCTCTTGTTTGAAGGCTACTCCATTTCTTTTAAGGGATTCTTGCCCGCAGTAGTAGATACTGTGGTCATCTGAATTAAATTTTCCCAATCTCATCCATTTTAGTCCACTGATTCCTAAAACGTCAATATTCACTCTTGCCATCTCCTGCTTGACCGTGTCCAGTTTACCTTGATTTGTGATTTTTACAGCATTGGACTTTACTTTCACCACCAGGCATATCCACAACTTTGTCATTTCCACTTTGGCCCAGCCTCTTCATTTTTTCTGAAGCTATTAGCAGTTGTCCTCCAGTCTTCCCCAGTAGCATATCGGACACCTTCCAACCTGCGGGGCTCATCTTCCAGTGTGATATCTTTTCTTTTCTTTTTTGCCTTTTCATATTGTTCATGGGGTTCTCATGTCAGGAATACTGGAGTAGTTTGCCTTTCCCTCCTCCAGTGAATCATGTTTTGTCAGAACTCTTCACTCTGACCCTCTGCCTTGGGTGGCCCTGCAGACCATGGCTCATAGCTTTGAGTTACACAAGCCCTTTCATTATGACAAGCCTGTGATCCATGGAGAGGATGTACAATACCATAGTGTTACATTTAAAATTATTAAGATAATCAGTTTTACAAATTAAAAAAAAAACAGCATCACAGAGGGCTCTTATAAGAACCAGCATCTGTAAGATTTAGTAATTCAAAACACAGGACGTCTCTTTGAGCTTTATTTTGTAAAATGTGCTGAAGTGTGCTTCCCTCAGGGCCATTAGATGAGAAGCCTCTGGGTATATATGAACTCCCAATCCTGAATCCCCCTCCCACCCCATATCATCTCTCTGGATCATCCCCGTGCACCAGCCCCACACATCCTGTATCAAACATAGACTGGCACTTCATTTCTTACATGATAGTAGACATGTTTCAGTGCCATTCTCCCGAATCATCCTACCCTCTCCCTCTCCCTCAGAGTCCAAAAGTCCGTTCTATACATCTATGTCTCTTTTGTTGTCTCGCATTCAGGGTCATCATTACCATCTTTCTAAATTCCATATATATGTGTCAGTATACTGTATTGGTATTTTTCTTTCTGGCTTACTTCACTCTGTATAATCAGCTCCAGTTTCACCCATCTCATTAGAACTGATTCAAATGTGTTCTTTTTAATGGCTGAGTAATACTCCATTGTGCATATTTACCACAGCTTTCTTATCCATTCATCTGCTGATGGACATCTAGGTTGTTTCCATGTCCAGGCTATTATAAACAGTGCTGCAGTGAACATTGGGGTACATGTGTCTCTTTCAATTCTGGTTTCCTTGGTGCGTATGCCCAGCAGTGGGATTGCTGGGTCATAAGGCAGTTCTGTTTGCAATTTTTTAAGGACTCTCCACACTGTTCCCCATAGTGGCTGTACTAGTTTGCATTCCCACCAACAGTGTAAGAGGGTTCACATTTCTTAAAGGAGCCGTCAGTTGGAGGGAGGAGCTTGTTACAGTAGGATTGACATTAGTACCCCTTCTCCCTCTACAGAGTTTTCTGTTTTGTTGCTGCTGTTGAGGCTCTTGCTTTTGGTTCATTTTGGAATAGGGCAGCATTGGGGTTCCACTGGCACAATAAGGAAGGGGGACTGCACGTGTTGAAAAGGAAATTCCAGAGTCTCGTGACACTTCAGAGATCATTTAAACATTTCTGTTCCTTTGCATCCCACCTCTTCAAGAAGGCCTCTTTGAGGCAATATTCAGGTTCACTGGGGAAGAGGGATATCAATTGTCCTGCCAGCTGGGATATCAAAACAGACAAATGCTAATAGAACACACAGCCCTCATTCCCCACCCAGAGGCTCAGTGACTCAGTGACAAGGCGAAAGCACTCCCATCTGTCAGGAGCCTCCTGTGGCGGCCGCAGCCTCACCCCGGTGACAGGTGAGCGAGGTGGAAATGCCTTCCCAGGCTATCTGGTTATTGCAAAATGTGCTGTGAAGAGCATGGCATCCTTTGTGCCTTTCTCTGACCTTGTTTATGAAAGTTTGGGGAGGTTATTATTTTTGTTTCATCAGTTAGCAAGCCCAGAGCCCCAGCGTGAGCCCCCTGAGAGAACTGTTTACCTCCTGAGGACAGAAGCCGCGCCTGCTGGCTCACTGGGTCTGAACTTCATACCCACGGTGCCTTGTGCTTCACTGTCTGAATGAATGAGTGAGTGAGCGAGTGAGTGACTGGGACGGACATATAGCAGCAGTCAGGCCCTGCCCTCCAGGAGATTGTGGTCTATTAGGAAAAAGACAAAAAGGGGAAGAAACCTAATGAGAACACAGTACATACGCACACTGAAATGAGGAGGATGCCCAAAAGAGTAAGTTGAGTGTGTGGGAGACTTTTTTTAAAGTCTGTGTAAAGTATATTCTTTTAACCAACTGCAATATCTTTTGCCTATGTTTATACTAAACTTCTCTATTTAAATATATACATATATATCATATATATGTAAGAGAAAGTGCAAAGTAAACTCAATTCATAAAGAACATGGTGTTGGATCTAGCTGATTCTGAGGCAGACCCCACAGGAGGACATGTGCGCTTGAAAACTCAAAAAGCTAGAACTTATCCTTTAACACATCACAGCAACTGGAAGTACAGTTTGGATAGCTGAACGGAATGCCAAGAAAACCCAATCACCTCCGTTTCCTAGCAAAGGGTAAACAATTTCAGCAGAAAGTTTTTTTCTCCCCACTTGCTCACTTCTCATCACCCTTCTCCATCTGATCCGTCCTCAGTCCACCCACCCCAGAAAATGGATGCTTCCACTTCGAAGCAGGGAAAGGACAGGGTGTGAGGGAAGTGAGTCACAAACTGCTGCCTAGCCAGAGACTCGAGAGGAAAAAATACAGGGAGATGTCAACTATATTTTTCCAAATTCCTAGTTAATAGATTTCTCCTGAGAGAAAACGTTTAGCCTCACTTTCCCATCTCCGAACAGAACATGTTCCTGCGGCAGGTACCTGGCCTGTCTGTCCTCCCAGCTCTTCACCCACCTTTGGGACCAGGGTTACCAGGAAAGTCAGAGGAGGGGGAGAGGTGGGACCCTCGCCTGGAAACTTGCTAGTTGAGAGGCGCCATACCCTGGGACTCCCTCTGTATTGGATCTCTTCACCAAGTGTTCCAGGGTACCGCCCTCATGAACGGCTAACCTTCAGAAATGAACTCTTAAGACAGAAGTTAAGAAAAGGATGGATCTTAAATCTCAACTGTGAAACTGTTCCTATTGTCATTCTGTGGCTGCGTTTATCCTCCAGTGATGCCACAAAGGGCATCATTTCTTAAGATAACTTTAACTGTTTTTAACACAATAATACACTCTAGTTATAGAGTATCTCAAAGAAATTATCAAAAGAAGGAAAAACTTCTTCCTCCCTATTGAAAATGTAACCATTTTGTTTGGAAACCTGCTTGATTCGTTTGCCAATCTGCTTGCCTCTCCACAATAGAAAGTACCCTTCTACACATCATTTTGCACAACTGCTTAGCACTTTGTTATAAAGGTTTATCATTCAACCAACCTCCTATTTGAACTTCTCTTGCTTTTTTCTGATTTATCCACTATTGTGAAAATTACTGAAGAGTATTTTTGTGGCTATATCGTCTGTTCATGGGATTTCCTAGGCAAGAATACTGAAGTGGGTTGCCATTTTCTTCTCCAGGGCATCTTCCCAACCCAGAGATCAAACCCAAGTCTCCTACATTGGCAAGTGAATGCAAGAGACACAGTTTCAGTACCAGAGTCAGGAAGATCCCTGGAAAAGGAAAATGCAACCCACTCCTGTACGCTTGCCTGGGAAATTCCATGGACAGAGGAGCCTGGCGGGCTACAGTCCAGGGAATCACAAAGAGTCAGACACATTTTCCCATGTATCTTTAGTTCTTCAGAATAACTTTGGAAAGTAAAACCACTGGGGCAGAGTATCTGCATTCTCACAGGAGGATAGACGAAGTCAGAGAATCATGTGGACACATGTGGGAGCTACTCCTCGGTGATGAAGTAAACTTTATAATAAAGTATCTTTTCCATAGCCAAGCATTTATGAACTCTAGCAGAAGCCTTGTGATCTAATAAAAAGCGCCAGGAGCTGAGAGTCAGAGCTGAGCAGGAAGGTCAGGCTGCCCCACACACCCCACAAAACCCCTCAGGCGCCCCCAGCCCCGCTCTCTGGGGCTCCACAGCTCATGGATAACCTTGTGACTAGGCTGAACCGCAGGCTCTCTGACCAAGCCTCAGGCTGGAGCACAAGAAGACTCCACCCAAAACTGGAAAACAGAGTGCAGCCCAACTATTGCTTCGAATTTATGTGTACCTACAGTTTGTTTTACTGTTATTGTCCCTTCCATTTTGTTTAGTTTGTTTTTAAACCGCACTAGCAATATTTCTCAGAGAAGCCGAGGGCTGTGTGTGTGTGCAGTTTCATAATACACGTCCTTGACAGTTCAAAAAAATCACAGGCCTTCTCGGATAAGCTAAAAGTTGTCTGCGTCTGTGTATCATATTACGGAGGGAAGAGCAATTAGTCAGGGGGAGGCCCAGGCCCAGGGCGTCACTGACATTCCTCTGGGCTTCTTCCAAAGTGTTCTGGATAGTAGGGGCTCTGCAGGCACTCAGAGTGAGTGCTGAGTGGTTCACTCACTGTGGCGGCCTGACCTGTGGCGCTGGCCTTGTTGTACCTGTGGCACAGTAGGCGGCGACAGAACCCCAGCAGCCTGACGTCCTAGCCAGGGATGGCCGGCAGCAGGAGGCCATGGTTTCTGACTTCAGAGGTATCTGTCCTCTGGCATAGCAGATTTTGAGGCCCATTCCTGTTGACTCAAGTGTGGAATGCTTCCATTGGGGGAACCTGCTGAGATGGTAATATTTAAGGGGACCCCTGGAGCCCATTGTATCTATCACTCTTCCTGGTAAACTGTGCTTTCACCTCAAAATATGTGCTATTTCACTAAGAAAGTTCTTATGAGATGATGTTTTCAAGCAAGCAGGTTTCCGAGAATTCTTTAAACTAGACCAAGACAGATCAGACCCCTGGGAGAATCGTCTCCACTTTGCCATTCGGAAATCTAAGATTCAAGAGGAATTTCTGATCACACTAACCTACAACGCCAGGGTAGAAGTGAACATTTCCATTCCCTTGCCTTCTCCGCATTCATTCAGTAATATTTCCAGCTGAGCAATAGCAGCCGATGGGAAATACTCCTGTGTCATCTAGTTGCCGTTCAAAGCAGACACCCTGGCACTTCCAAAAAGAGCTGTCTTGTGGAGCACCTTGACTGAGCTGAGAATATTCATTCCTATTTAGTCTTCACTTTAAATAGCCACTGTCGTGTTTTTAGCAAGATGGGCTTAGTTTGAAGAGCCTATAGTGGGGAGGGTGGGAAGAGTAACTAAACGAATTGAATACTGCTCAGTGACATTGGTCTAAAACCATCAGGCAGTTTAAATCTAAGATCCCTAAGGTTTCTTATAGAAACAGATTTATGGCTAAGGGTTAAAAACTATTCAAGGACAAAACTGAGTATGAGCGTGTATTATACACACACAGCTGCAGCACTTAATAAATATGTAATAGCTAACAAAGAGAGTTGGGACAACTTCCTAATATAGAAAATTTGGACAACTTCTACCTGGTAGTATAAGCAATTTTATTCATCGTGAAAGATTTGTTGGCCTTTTACGTAGGTATTAGACAGCCTTCATTATCCGCCCCAATGTATAAAATGGTGTTTAAAGAGAAAAATAGTGGCATTTTTCAGAGGCCAAAAGACCCTAAGATCTTAGAGTGAGTTTTTCCAGGAGCATAAATGTGTAGAAAATTACAGAGATAAATTCTGAAGCACATCGATGTTCAGTGAGACCCTAAATACTTGAAGTTCTCATTTTCCCCTTCTGAAATGAATAAGAAAACATGGAGACATCCCTGCCATGTTATAAAGAAGGCATCACATTGAGAGTTTTTCTCAGTCAGGGATATTGATAGAGGATGTCGTCAGGCACAGCCTGGCAGATTGTATCCTTGGAACCGATGGGTTTTGTTTATCACGTTCAAATGGATCCCCCACCCGCCTACCTCCACGATCCGGGTGGAGAGGAGATGGTAATAGGTGTTAGGTGCTTGACTGCCAGCCTCTAAAACATCATGAAATTGCAGTTCTGTCTGCAACCATTTGTTAGAAGCTAGAGCTGATTACAGGCGTGAGGACAGAGCCCCCACCATGATTTGTGGTGGAAGATCAGCTCAGAGAGGAATTCAGTCAAGCAGGACTGGCTAAGAAGCACTAGCCAAGGAGTGAGCACGAAGTGAAACTTCTAGAAGGAGGAAACTTAGCCCTACATGTTCTGAGCCAGAGATAAGTTTAACCTCCTCTCCTCCTCATCTTTGACCTGGTTTGCAGTTTGCACTTTGCACTGACCATTCCCAGGGGAAGCCCTTTACAGGTCAGACTGGCGACTGTGGCAGTGATGAGATTATTGTGATTATGAGATTGCCTCACATCTTTTATTCCACAGGGTCTCTTTATCATCACATTGTGTCCTTAAAAGCAGTGCATCAAACGTTTGAAGCGGAGAGGAGAGAATAAATTAAAAAAT